>VKKT01001466.1:4126-17748 GCA_008038995.1 Haliotis laevigata | reverse complement strand
CCCGGGCCTTCGGCGTGACGAGCCAACGCTTTAACCACTAGGCTACCCCACCGCCCCTGTGGGTTAAATAGGCTTCTAGGGGCATATATATATCTCCCTGTGGGAATTCAAGGACGGAACAGGTGCTTGTTTCCCTGTGTAAGTTTGGTGAGGATCAGGTCACAGTACTCCATGCCTGCCTGTCTGTGTGAGTCAAGGATACAATAGGTGCCAATGCCCCTAGTCTGTCTCACAGTCCCAGAACCACATTGTTTTCCCTACTGCCTAGCCCTCCCGGCAATGCTAAAATGCCCTAAATGATGCAATTCTTGATTCCCTCAGATTCTGAATTTCCCAACCGACTGGGGCTCCTTTTCAATTTAGATGGATTTATTTGTAACTATCAAAATTATATACCGGTATATTCAGAGGCTATGCATTAGTCTATGATTCAATGCCACGGCAGGTTGCCAGCACCACATGTTTGTCTCCCTGTGACAAATTCAAGGACAAAGCTGCTTCCATGAGTGAAACTGCTGACATTATATACCAGTCTTGTGTGTCATATATCAATGGAATCTTTCTTTGAGCTTTGCCTGCCAAACCTTGAATATCTGAAAAACTGTTCAAACAGCCCCAAACCCACAGTAGCATTCAGACATATCCATCTGACGTGGTGTGGCATTTTAGAAAAATTTCAAAAGTTTATGATTAATAAAATATTTTGAGACTCAGTAAACAGAATATGATACGAAGTAACGAGACGGGAGAAATTCTGTGAGAAGGTATTTGGGTTTGGAAACCATGTCTGGCTGAGTGCATATCAGAAATGGAGATCATTGTGTGATAACACCCAGTTATGATCCCACAGAGGAAGCTTATTAACCGAATTATTTATGATTATCGTTGAGTCCGCCCTCATCCTAGATTACTCAGGCATGTGGAATGAATGGAAGCGTGTGTAAGTGTTTGAGTCTCAACACCAACTGTTCACATGTTGAGCTTTCATGCATGCCTGAAAATGGAGAGCTGAGTGAACGTGGTGTGAAGTAAGTGCGATGAGCATGTCACAGGAATTAAATACAGATTAATGAATTCTATTTCTATGCATGGTCAACACGAAATGAAAATAACTTTCTAAAAAAGGAAGTACCTAATAACATTTTGAATGCACTTAACCATCTGAAAGTAACACATGTAATGATAGGTACATATAACAGTTTTCCCAGTGTCCACTGCAGCTTGCCCACTGCCCACTCCGTCCGTGCAAATTCGTCTCTTCTGGAGCAGAACATAAAAACAGTTAAATATTTCTTCACCAAACTTTGCACATAGATGGGTCTGGTGGAGAACTGGTGCCTTTTGTTTGGTAGTTTTGGATTTCTAAAAAAAATATCTTTTTGCATTTCCATGGCAACAAGTTTGACTTTGACTGAAATTGGTTGTAGTGCTCTTTTCGAGATCAAAACTCAAAAATTGTTCAATGTTTCTTCACCAAACTTGGCTGGCACAGAGATAGGTCTGGTGGTGAACTGGTGCCTTTTGGTAGTGTTGGATTTCTGAATAAAATATTTGACTTCGACTGAAAGTGGTGGTAGTGCTCTTTTCCGGAACAGAACTTCAAACCATCTAAGCACTCAGGCAGTCTGTGTTGATATAAGCATGCTAGTACATATTATATGAATACTTTACATATGTATATTTTCGTTAGATCAGTGTGAAGAACAATGTAACATATGATGGTCATAACTAGTTAACGTACTTATAAAGAGTTTTTGACCATTTCGGGGGATATTGGTGACTTTGTCTTCTTGTCTTTCAGGTCAAAGTGGCAATTTTGCTCTGGAAAAAAAAAAAAAGGCGAAAAACTGTTTTTACCCACAATTCATCAGAATGCCCAGCATGTGTCCAATGAACTAGTTGTTTATTAAAAACAATGAAGACAAATTATTACTGAATAACAGATTTCATTTTTCAAATATATCTATCAAATCCCGAATGGCACATAGACAGCCCCTAAGAGAATGCACTGACTGACAGCATGGTGTCTGTATGGTGCATGTTGATGTCACCCGTCTGCTGTGGTGCAGACGCCCTGCATGCTGCAGCCGTAGGGGATTTACATAATTATGACAGCATGCATACTGATGCTCTCGGTGCTCTGCAGTCATAAATGAAACACATTCAACCACTTAGTAATGTCAATGCTGGGACAAGTGGAGGTCATTTCAAGGTCAAGGACAAATAAGTAAAGGTCGCGTGTAATAAACAAATGTGTTTTTATTGATGACTTTGGTGTCAGATCAATCAGTATATTTTGCAGGAGTGAAAAAAAAGGAGTAAATTAATAATCAAGGGTTGTGGACTTTTTCTCAGGAATCTACAAGTTTCTTTAATTTATGAGCCTTGGCAGTTTTATTGCCTACCTTTTTTGAATTGTCTTCATATTAAACATTCTCTGTCACACTTTTCTATAAAGAGCTGAGTAAAATGTGTCAGGGGTACACTTGTTGGGGATAGTCTCACAGTCCCTGAACCACATTATTTTCCCCACTGTCTAGCCCTCCCTGCAATGCTAAAGCCCTAAATGAAGCAAGTCTAGATTTCCTCCGAATCTCCATTTACGATTTAAATGGGATTATTTGTTGCTGTCAATATTTTAGATATTCAGAGACTAAATGTTAGTCGATATTTGGGAATACAACAGAATCCCAGTGGGGTAGTCAAGTGGAAAAGGTGTTAGCTTGTCATACATTAGCCTTTGGTTTGATTCCCACATGGGTACATTGTGAAGACCATTTCTAGTACTCCCCACTATCCTGTTGCAGGAATCTTGCTGAAATTCATGTCAAACGGTACTCACTCATTTTTTGAAAGATGTACCATGGAAAAGTTATAATACCTGTGAAGATCTGGGTTAGAATTGATCTTCAGTAACCTGTGCTTATTGTAAGAGGCAACTAACGGGATCGGAAGTCAGGCTCGCTGACTTGGTTGACTCATGACATTGTATCCCAATTGCGTAGATTGATGCTCATGCTGTTGATCACTGGATTGTCTGGTCAAGACTCGCTTTTTTACAGACTGACACCATATAGCTGGAATTTTGCTGAGTGTGGCATAAAACTCAACTCACTCACTCACTTTAGTCGCTATTGTCACAGTGATGTAAAATGAAGCTGTGATAATCTTGGAGCTTAAAAGCTGTTGCAAGTCCACATTAATGTCTTAAAGTTGTGACAGTCATTAAACGTTTGTAAGTCTGTTTCAAAGTCTAACGTAACAGCAGCCGCTCAGCTTTAACTTATTTGTGTAGCTGGTCTGGAACAGAACAAGTGCACGTGCCTTTGGTTCAGTACAAGGCAACGTAGCATAGAATCTGTTGACTTAACATTGGGGTATTGTTCTCATGTAGTTAATTTGTAATAAACCTCAAGGCTGTACAATTTGATTTGGTATCATCTATTGAGTGAACCGATCCTTTCTCAATATATATCTAATAACAAAAGCCTCCTACAAGGGCATTGACCATAAGGCTACCTCCTTGCACTCTGAGTTTCGCAACAGCTGGTTACAGTCTTTTGAACTGCATAAACATTAAGGCGTACCAGAGCATCTACATATCATTTGAAGTCCTGAACATAACTCACTTTGATAGCCTATGATGTTTTTTACAAATTTCCCATGTCATCCAAAGAATGTCTCTGTTACCTATAAAATGACATGCTCAAGTTTACATTGTACTATGTTTAAAAAGAACATGCTAGTAATGAACAGATGGATATAACAAACTATTTTTTGCCCTGGCCATTAGCTGCACATTTCATTATTTAAATGGGTATGATGAACAATGGTTATAAGGCCAGACCAATTTTATTTCTTGTTTTACGGATCCATCTGTCGTATTTTTTCAAGAATAAGAAAAAGATAAAAGTTATTTTTTCCCGCTCAAAACATACAATCCTAATGTTTTATTGGTCAAACATGTAAATTTACAAGATTTTTTTTTATATTGTGCTTTGCCCCATATACACTTCATAAATTGCCAGAAGTAAAATATTTTTAGTATTTATTATTTTTATTTTTGTCCTCCTGCCTTTAGGTTTTCTGAGGACAAAAGTCCATAAAACAAGAAATAAACTTGGTCTGGCCTAATCATGTTTGGTATAATCGTAGTTTACTGTATAAAGAAAATGTGTGTAATGGGTGCCGAGTTGTGCTTGCTGGTATTTTTGTTATTTTGGGGAAACAGTGTCTTTCTTTTTTTATTTAATCCAGGTTTAACATGAATATGTATGATTTCCGAAAAATGAGATAATAATAATTATAATACATATTTTCATATCAAAGTTCATCACCCCAGGAGTCTAATGAATTTCTTTTGTTTATTTTGAGATACGATAATCTCAAGTACAATATGTCTGAACTGAATATAATAACATGAATAGGTAAACACCTTTGCAATGAATATATCAGTGTGTCTCACAGTCCCCGAACTACATTATTTTCCCTACTGCCAAGCCCTCCCTGCAATGCTAAAGTGATTGAGAAAGTCTAGTTTTACGCCGCACTCAGCAATATTCCGGCTATATTGCATCAGTCTGTAAATAATTGAGTCTGGACCAGACACTCCAGTGATCAACAGCATGAGCATCAATCTGCTCAATTGGGAACTGATGACATGTGTCAACCAAGTCAGCGAGCCTGACCACCCGATTCCGTTAATCGCCTCTTACGACTAGCATGGGTTACTGAAGATCAATATTCTAACCGGGTCTGCAAGTCTAAAGCCCTCAATGAAGCAAGTTTAGATTTCCCCAGGTTCAGAATCTCCCAACTCACAGGGGCTCCTTTTCAATTTAAATGGGTTTATTTGTTACTATGTAAACTATATACATTGAGAGACTAAGCGTTAGTCTATCAGTATATGTGCAACAGTGGAAAATAGAGTACAACAGATTGATATTCTTAAATCTGAATTTGTTGCAGTAAAGTCTCAACATTGAGTGCGATTTTACTGATAACTGACACATTCGTACTTTGTATGTTTCTCATGATGAGGGACTTAAAGTGTTCATTCATGAAGGAGGGTGGCGGGGTAGCCTAGTAGTTAAAACGTTCACTGAACACCCGGGTTTGATTCCCCACATGGGTATAATGTGTGAAGCCCAATTGCTGGAATATTGCTGAAAGTGGCATAAAACTAAACTCGCTCATGCATGAAGGTCAGATACAAATGGGGTGGTGGGGTAGCCTAATGGTTGAATCGTTGGCTCGTCACGCCGAAGACCCGGGTTCGAATCCCGACATGGATACAATGTGTGAAGCCCATTTCTGGTGACCCCCATTGTGATGTTGCTGGAATATTGCTAAAAGCGGCGTAACACCAAACTCAGTCAGTCAGATACAGATAATTACAGTTATAGGTTTAAGCTACAGTATAGCCATATCGTACAGCCAACGTTTTTGGACAACAGTCTTCGACAGTGCACACCCATGACAAGGGGTTTTGTTTGTCGCACATACAGGCATGTGTGGAATTGAACGCTTATCATTGACATGTAAATGTCACCAGTCATTGACCTCTGCAAGAAAGGTTTAATAATGCTGAGTAGTGCATTCCTTCCCCGGATATTTATCATACGTCATTGAGAAATCACGTGATCTTGTTGATTCTACATTCAGAATAAACAAATTCCTGTGATGTCACCAAAATTCCATGTTATGTTTTATATTATTTGAATAAATAGTTTAAAAATGGTACAAATATTTAGTGTAATTGACTTCATGATATGTCTTGTTTGTTGGATTTGTACAGCACCATACATTTATAAAGCCACAATTGTCTCTGTAATGATGCGTCATCAAAAGAATGAAACAAAGTCTGTAAGTGATTCTGCATGAGTGAGTGAGTGAGTTTTACACTGCTTTTAACAATATTCCAGCAATATCACGTCTGGGAACACCAGAAATGGGCTTCACACATTGTACCCACGTTTTGGAATTGAACCTGGGTCTTTGTAGTCATATCCCAATTGTGCAGATTGATGCTCATGCTGTTGATCACTAGATTATCTGGCCCAAACTTGATTATTTACAGACCGTCGCCATATACAGCTGGAATATTGATGACAATGGAATTAAACAACAAACAAACAATCTTCATGTATTTCAATCAAGACTGATTATTGGCCAGCATTGGTATTTCATATTTCTTGAAAACTGACTACAATCTATATGACAAAATCCTGCCATTTTGATAATGCATCGACATAGATTGCCATTACGTATGGCTAAAAATTGCCTTGCAAGCTATGACAGCAAAGGTATTTGAGTACTTCATGCTCGCTGAATACAGAGTAGAGTCAAAGTCCTATTTATTACAGGTGAAATTCAGAATTCAGTGTTATTTGCATTAACCTGTAGTTATATCTTGCAGTATCTGGCAGCATTTTTTGTTAAAAAAGGAATTACTGGGTTTTGTTGAAGGTTTTTCTCCAGAACTTAAACTTGAAATGGAAAACTGCAAACTGTGATATTTGTTCTCTCCTAACATAGAGTGAGTGAGTGAGTTTAGTTTTACGTCACTTTTAGCAATATTCCAGCAGTATCACGTCGGGGGACACCAGAAATGAGCTTCACACATTGTACCCATGTGGGGAATCGAACCCGGGTCTCCGGCATGATGAGCGAACATTTTAACCACTGCACTACCCCACTGCCGCTCTAACTTAAACTATACTGTTAACAGGAAATTCATATTGGCAGTCTAAGATATTGTTTGGATTAATTAGAAAGATCATGGTTGATGTAAGACATATCTCTCTAAAAAAAATGTATGGCTCCTGTACTTCAGATTGCACTCATCCCATTCCCTATCATGAAAATAATAATAGAGTGCACATTTTATCTCAATATCCTTATCTCAAAAGTCAGTGAGCTTCTCCATTTGATGTTTTCAGGGTGTATCATGATAAACTTGGACAAGGACAAGGATAGTTCAACCAAAAATATGAAAAGGGGCCAGTCATTATTTTTAGTACCTTAATGCACCCCTCCCTACCACTGACCAACCCACCATACTCATTAAATCACTGGCCCCTGAGGGTTCTTTAACACAGGTGTGATCCGATTACAGTACTTTTTATCCCTCCAGGACAAACGCGAAACAGTAGTATTTATAATTTCCAAAAGAACCTGCCCAGGCTGACTAATGAACCAGAGACCTGTATTGGAGGATGATGAAACGCGGTAACTATATTCTGTCTCCACCAGTTGAGAATGGCGGCATGCTAATTACTACTGCAGGAACGGCAGCCCTCGGGGGCGCAGAACCAAATGACTTCCTTTGATGCACCATAAATACCAGTTGCAGACCATCCCGTCTCTATCGGCACTGTATTAATAGCGCCATAGTCTAAATTTAGGTTTCTTGGAGAAGGAATCTATCTCTCAGTGCTAAAGATACCTTTCAGATTATTCCGACCTCAGGTTATCGTTGCTGTTGCATTCTGGGAGTATGAATAACGAGAAAAGAATGTTAATATGCTCACAAGATTAGTGGAGATCTATGGGGGTGTTTGTTTAGGTTTGCAGTTCGGACCAACTACAGTCTAAGTCTGAGACGTAAACAGTTTCAGAGGGTATATATACTTACACTGTTATTGTATCCTTGCAGAATATTTTGCCAAAGTATTTGCACTTGTTCAAGATTGGCAGGAAGGGGTAATGATTCAGTTTAGTACGTTTAGAAATTACAGGTGAAATTTGTCAGTGCTAGGCGTTAGATCAAAGGTACGCCTCAGGTCTCTCTGATACAATGGGTGCCATCGTTTTAGTACTTTGCTTATTAACTCACTATATCGAGTTGCATCATTAGACAGAGAGAAACCTGTGCCTGGGGGTTTGAATGTGGGGTTTTCATCCATAGTGCCATGATTCACCATGTAGAGTTGTGTCCCTTGGGGGTGGAAGGAACCTATGCCTTGGTATTTGAATTCCAGATTGTGCCTGGCATCCCATGCTTGTTGCAAGAAGCGACTAACGGGATCAGGTGGTCAGGCTCGCAGACCTGGTTGATACAAGTCATCGTATCACAGTTGTGTAGATTGGTGCTCATGCTTTCAATCACTGGGTTGTCTGGTCCAGACTCAATTATTTGCAGACTGCTCCCATATAGCTTGAATATTGCTGAGTGCAGCATAAAACTAAACTCACTCACTCATATACACAGACCATCATCATATACCTGGAATATTGATAATTGTGGTGTTAAACAACAAATAAACATAAATTAGACAGGATATGGTATGGTAAACACGTTTATCCATTGTTTATCCTGTCAGGATTGTAGAAATGGCCACAGCTGATATTGCCTGATACTAAAGCAAGGATAGGCTGTATATTATACAGATAAAGATATTTTGTTTTTAACTGGTGGTGATTTACTACTACTAATTTGCAGGAACCTTGACAATAATATACCTGGAATCTAGTTCAGTGGCAATTTATTTATGGCTAAAACTATTCTTGTGGTAGAATTACATGATTGCATCTGGATCTTCTGATAAGCTTGTGATGAGGTTGTGATGAGGTTGTGGATGTTAGATACGTTACAAATGTACTTCTAGTGACAATAGATAACCGCTTTCTCTAGTCATGCTGAACGGCCTTGTATTCATGTTGCAATAACACAATAACATGTTGTGGTGGAATACGAGGTCGTATTTACCTATTTGATATCTTGTGTCTTTGAACAAAAAATTGCTGAAATTTATTTCGTATTTATCAAAATTTGTTATTATGCTAATTTTATTAATATAGACATATCTTTTTGTGTGGTGTGCAAAAAAGCGGGATAGTAATTTATTTACTGTCAATTTGACCTGCTGATATTCAAGGAAAGGTTGAGGAATGGGTTGTTTTAACATACCAATATGATTAATAATTTTATTAATTAATGCTTCATTATTATCTGTATCAGGGAGTGGTGTGGCCTAGTGGTTAAAGCATTCACTCGTTATGCCAAAGTCCTGGTTTGATTCCCATGTGGGTACAGTGTGTGAAGCCCATTACTGGTGTCCCCTGCCATGATAGTGCTGGAATATTGCAAAAGGGGCGTAAAATAGTATTCACTCATTATCAGAATGTTTTCCAAAATACCATGTTCTTTTCACTGTTCCCCAGAACAATGTGGAAATAAGTAAGAAAATTTTATGGATGTCAACTTCTTTATTATGAGGAACACAGCGTGTTGGAAATAATTCTCACAGTTATTACATTTCAAGCTGTAGTAAATTATTTATGCTTGTAGAAGATTATTTAATACAACTGCTTCCTTGTTGAAACATGCCTTACGTTTTTATGACACATATTGTGATGGTTTGACACGAACATAGAGATAGGACAGACATGTTGACAGGGAAACATGCCACATCTATGCTGTCAGCCTGTCAAGTGTCCAACTGGCATGTCCGAAAAAATGTTCGGAATGATTTTGCTATTAGTGAGTGAGTTTAGTTTTATGCCGCTTTAAGTAATATTCCACCAATATCATGGCAGGGGACACCGGAAATAGGCTTCACACATTGTACCCCTGTGGGGAATCAAACTGGGTCTTAGGCATGACATGTGAACGCTTTAACCTCTAGACTACCCCACCGCCCCTGTTTTAAGTAAGACACATTGGTTGCTCTGCATTGGTGGTCCTGCAGGAAGTGTGTTTCATTGGCATGGAAACATCAGGGTTTGATTCCCTGGTACTCTTGTCCCACTGACTGATCTAGAAATTGAAAAAAATAATTAAACTCAGGTTTTATAAAAAACAAAACAACTTTGATATCTTGACAAAAATATATGTCTTAGAGGTAAATATTTAATCTGTGACAGATGAGGATTTACCAGTCCAAAATATGAAATTTCTGTCACCTTTCCATTAATGTATTAATTTATGTTACATGTTCATAATTTTAATAATGTTAACATTTTTGTCATTGAACAGATGATGAAGCATCATAATTATATGAAACACAGCTTTGATGGTGATGAGAAAGATGCTATTTGATCATGATGAATAGGAATCATGTTTATGTGTGTCAGTGAGTCCAAAAATCTTTTTTTACATTTTAAGTCAAACAGATTAAAAGCATGTTCACTTAAGAATTCTCTGTTATGAAAAAAGTAATGATATATTATAACTATTCCTGAGCGACGCTAATCCTTATGTTTCATATCTAGTACAACAATAAACTAGATCAAACCTTCTGAACCTGGTTTCATGTTGCATCATTCGTCAAGCTAAATTCAGACACTCGCAATAAAGATTATTGATTGATTATGTGCCTCGTCACCTTATGTTCACCTGGTTGCCATGACAACATGTACCCAGGTAACCCGCTACCTATCTCACTATGAAATATGCATCCCAGGCAGGTTCCCACGTACCGGGTGCTTGTAATCGCTTGTCAATGGCTGGATTATAGGTATTGACCCGAAGCATTATTTGTTAATGTCGATGTTTTACCCTTAGTGACTCACAGTCACTCATGCATACAGAGGAGTGAAGGTTTCAATTCATCGGGGCATTCTTAATGCTAATGTCATTGTCGCTAAGAAGACATGGGGAGTGTTTGTTATGATATATTTGAACCTTGACCTTTTGTGTTGTGGAAATATTACAGAATGTAACAGGATAGTTATATTTTTTAATCTTCACGGGGGAGGGGGTTTGGCAGTGATTTACTGAATATTAAGCATTCTGCTCTTTCTGCTTCCTTTATTATAGTGAGTGAGCTTATACTTACGCTGCCGTTAGTAATATTCCAGCAATATCACAGCTGGGGTCACCAGAAATGGGCTTCACACATTGTACCCATGTGGGGAATCGAACCTGGGTCTTTGGCGTGACGAGCGAACGCTTTAACCAATAGGCTACCCCACTGATCCCCCCTTTATAATAAAGAAATCCATTTCTCCACTACATATTTTATTTCTACTCTACTTTATTTCACCCTGGAGACAAATGTCTGTTGTTATTATTCAGTTCAATAGAGACCATGTGTTTCTTCAGCTCTACCTTCCCATGAGTTAATCAATTGCTTTAATTAATCTTATTATTTGTACCAAAAACATTAGTTTGAACTGAATACAATTGTAAAGATTTTCTTTATCAATCTGTAAACATTAACTTGATTAATGGCTTTTCCATAATGTAAACATAGCGATTTTCTTTGTCAAACTGTAAAAATTAAATTGATTAATGACTGTTTCATTGCAGTAGTCGAAGGTTGTCTGTACATTTTTCTGTTTCCCATCATCCTCCGACCTTGGATTACAAAATAATATACAGCTGTCGTTAATGTTGTGATGTGACCAAAAAGTACTGTTACCTTTCGGCACTCAAGAAATGGCCAGTCAGCTTGATCTGTCTTCATCGACATTTATTAAAAATTGTTTCCAAAGCAAAGCAACTTGATCTATGTCATAATTCAATTCAAAGACTATTATGAAGTGGGATGGGGTGGTGGTGGGTAGCCTGGTTGTTGAAGCATTCGCTCATCTGCATGAAGACTCAGGTTCGATTCCCCACATGGGTACAATGTGTGAAGCCCATTTCTGGTGTCCACCGCAGTGATATTGCTGGAATATTGCTAAAAGCACCGTAAAACCAAAACTCACTCACTCACTCCTTTTTTTGGTATATTTTTAGACAAATTTTGGTTTCAAATGTCTTTTTTTTTTAATAAAGTGTGTTTGATAAGTATGTTTTTTAAGAGTAATTATGTTTAGAGATTACAAGCCTTTATTTATCATCCATAAAGGCTCTATACCACTAACTTCTAGAATGCCACTGAAACAAAGCAGCAAGTATGTATATATTGTAATGATGTTTACACTACTGCGTTATAACCAGAATAAAAATGTATATGTTGGTTGAAAGCCTCAATAGTTCAGGCACAGTCAAAACACCACAATGTATATTGGTTTGTATCAGGAGTAGTTTCAAATGGTGATAACAAATGTCTACATAGAAGTAATTCTTAATCAATTCCTGGAAATGTGTTTCACATTCTGTTAAACAAGCCCCATCTCAATATAGCTCTATAGTGTGGAGCATTCATATGTAATAACAATGTGTAGTTACTGCCACACTGCAACGATAAACATGTTACATTGTGTTACATTGATCGCTGGGGTTGCGTAGGCACACGTTATAATGGTTATATCCCAGCTCGCATTAGCATACAAAGTTTTTCAAATGTCAGCATGCCAGAAAGGCTGCCGATTGCGTGGGCTTTTTGTCAAGGAAAGGTCAAAGCGCCAACACTACCCATCTTTATATTTCCATATTTCCAGTCAATCAATAATCTCGCAGCTGCCTGCTATTTCAGTCTATATGAAACTGGTTGACGTGTATAAGTGATTGAGACGGCAGATATTCTATTGTGTACAGTGTAATGTTGGTGACTGTCTAGCCAATGCAGCACATGGAAATTTCCTATGTGATTGTAAACAAACAATGATGGTATCTTGCACTGCATSAGTACAMGTGATACAGATGTGTGATACACAAAATATTGGTTAACCTAACCAAATACATCACCTGATAGAGTGAATAGCAAATGCTGTTCCAATGCTGATTCCTTGCATGGTAGTAAAATAGTCTTAATAGATTTGGCTTGCACAAAAATACAGTAGATTATTATGWGTGATTGTAAACAAACAATGATGGTATCTTGKACTGCATCYGTACATGTGATACAGATGTGTGATACACAKAATATTGGTTAACCTAACCAAATACATCACCATATGCGGAGAAAATCACATGCTGTTTATTTGTACTAAACATTACTATGAAAGTACCTAGTCTTGTGTAGAGTGCTTGATTTTGTAGCAAGATTTATTCTGGTGAAAATAATCGTAATAAATCTGGTTTGTACAAAATACAATACATTTCTGTAATTTTTAAATAATATCTTCAATGAAACTAGTGTGGAATGTAGACCCTTCTCACATATATAGAAAAAAGACTCCAACTCATGTTTAGAGCATCCAATTTTGTATCACTTGTTATTAATTACTTGCTGTTGTTAATTTTAATCTGCTGTTGTCATATCATACTATGTATACCTCTCATCACTTGGTTGTAGTCAGTCTTAGATTGATAACGTTGGAAGAATTTACACTGAAATGTCGCTCTATGCAATAAACAAGATGTAAGAATCTACACTGAAATGTCGCTCTATGCAATAAACAAGATGTAAGAATCTACACTGAAATGTCGCTCTATGCAATAAACAAGTTGTTATCCATAAAGTTGCATGCCTCGCTATTGACTCACCAACTTCTAGATACTTCTTGGTGATGGGTTAGCCTAGTGGTTAAAGTGTTGACTCCTCACGCCGAAGACCCGGGTTCAATTCCCTATTGGGTTCAATGTGTGAAGCCCATGTCTGGTGTCCCCCGTCGTGATATTGCTGGAATATTGCTAAAAACGGCATAAAACAATACTCACTCACTGTAGAATGTTAATCAAATAGTAAGGCGCGTTTTTTAAGTTCCTGACATTTATCAGTGTTTTGGCATCCATTTTGATTTGATATTATATTTTGCAGATTTGTACTTGTATTTTATTCTTAGGA
>VKKT01001465.1:259994-280656 GCA_008038995.1 Haliotis laevigata | reverse complement strand
AAAATCTACCAAGTACTTCTCTAAACAGGTTTGAGAGCTTGTCTGCAACGGCCTTAGTTAACCGCTGACAATGATGTCTGCAACAATTTTAGTTAACAGCTGACAATGATGTCTGGAACAACTTTAGTTAACAGCTGACAATGATGTCTGCAACGGCCTTAGTTAACCGCTGACAATGATGTCTGCAACGGCCTTAGTTAACTGCTGACAATGATGTCTGCAACAGCCTTCGTTAACAGCTGACAATGATGTCTGCAACGGCCTTAGTTAACCGCTGACAATGATGTCTGCAACGGCCTTAGTTAACCGCTGACAATGATGTCTGCAACAGCTTGAGGCAACAGCTGACAATGATGTCTGGAACAACTTTAGTTAACAGCTGACAATGATTTCTGCAACAGCTTGAGGCAACAGCTGACAATGATGTCTGCAACAAATTTAGACAATATTTTTGCATGGCCTCTAATATTCTAACAATGTTTCACTGTTTGATTGAAGATCTATAATTTTTCGTCAAATGTGTTGGGTTTTTTCAATCCTTTAAAAATATTCAAGTCTGATGTCTTGAAAAAACTTGAAAACTTTGTTTTTTCAAACACTGATAAAAAAATGAATGTAACATATGACTTAAGACAACAACATCAACTTGCAGTTGATAACATTATTAGGATGGGTCATATACCGGAACAGAAATCAGCAAGTTTACTTATGCCGCCACCAGTTTGTGCCAGGTTACATTGTTAGCTGAAGTGTCGTGAAGAAGTGGGACAGCGTGTCTAACCTGTCTTGAGGCTGTCCATGATGACCCCAACACTGTACTGTTTCAGCCAGTCGCCTGCAGCAGTCACCAGGTGGTCATTATAGTGAGGCTGGAACTCCTCACAGATGCTGTAACACTTCATGATGTATTTGATGCGACTAATCTGACGTGGAACTATCTTCTTCATTACTTCAACCAGGAAGGCTGGGATACCAGCTGGCTGTTCGGGTACATCCTTAGCATTGATGGTGAGACTTCCCAGGCTGTACCTGATCTTCCCTGTGGTGGTGATGTCCTAACAAGGAACATATGTTATGTAGGACTTCTAGGTTGTACATGGGCACAATGTGTGAAGCCCATTTCTGGTGTCCCNNNCCGTGATATTGCTGGAATATTGCTAAAACTAGCATAAAACCAAACTAACCCACTCTCTCTAGGCTGTAAAACCATTACTCATGATTCATGACCATTTTAGTCAGAAGGGCCATGAGGTACCAAACACTTATGAGTGCAATCAGTTGAGATTTCATAATCGGCCCTCACGAGCAATCAACTGTATTGTCAGGCCTTTCTATGTAAGAGTCACCCCTCAGAGCTTCTGTTGTAGTAGCATGGATGCTGTCACAAGATGGCCGTATATATTTGCAAGATTAACCATTACATATAAAATAAACTGTCAGATTAAAGAAACCATACACTTGAAACTTGGATTTGCCCACAAAATCACATATGTTACTGAAATATTACTAGACTGCAGTCCCTGAAATAAGTTGGTTAGAAACACACCAATGTCAAGTACATCACCATCAAATAACTATTTCTTGTTTGTTCCACTTTAAGCCACCATCAAACACAGGTGTAGGCTTTCTTTGGCCAAGCAGTTTACATTCAGTTTGTAACAAAATTATGTTCTGGAACAGAAGAAGATCACTGATGCACTCTAATACAGGTTTCATGAATGATAGTCTGTTTTTTGTCATGCTATACAGTAAATGTTTTCATCAGAATCACAATTATAATGGAAATGATATACTCACTATGGTGGAGTCGAGAACACTGGACAGGAACTGTCGTAAATTATTCTTGTTTGATGTTGCTGGTGCTGTCTGTGCTTGTGCTGTTTGTCTGTGTGTACTTGATACCAAGTCCTCAGTGGAATCAGCAGATCCACCTTGTGATATATCTGGTTTCCCTCTTACAATCTGGTTCTGGTTATGTTGGGGCTCATCAGACATCTCTGCTGGGTCTGTACCGGTAAGACTGACGCCAACTTTCATCTGGGACTGGGTAGACATACTTTCACACTGGGTAGACATACTTTCACACTCGTCTGTTTGTTCAACTGGCTTCAGCTGATCAGATTTGTCTTCACTCTTCTCAGCTTGTTGGTCAGTTTTGAATTCTGGTTTGTCTGTAGTGTTTTGTAATGTTTGTGTGTCGTCTGTTGGAACTAGGTCAGGTCTTGATATTTGTGCTTTGCTCTTTGTATTATTTCTGGCAGTAGATAATGGTGTGGATTGTTCGGAATTGTTCAACCTTCCCTGTTGATTGTGAGCCACATTCCGACTGGACATCTTGTCTAGCCATTCCTCCCTTCTCTTCAACAATAATCCTGAGAAACAAGTAGCAACAAAATACCATCAGAGAGAGGTTCACAGGAGTTCCCAATATAATGAAATTCTGTCTGGTTTATACAATGCTGTTTCACAGCTAGACTGACATTTAGTCCAAGAAACACTGTATCTTTTCTCAAACTAAGTCATTACAAAACAATAACATCCAAAAGGAGACCTGAACAATTCAAACTTCAGCTGAGCTTAGGCAACATAGACTTGCCCAATCATTGTACACATGAGGTAGTCTCTGTTTTCAGTTTATTCTCTAGGGTGTGGAACACTAACCAGATGGGTTGTTGACTCACAATAAGTTCAAGAAGAAACAATCCATTATCTAAAATATATATCTACAAAAACAATAAATACAATCCAAAAGGAGCCAGAACAATTCATCATGTCAGATTAGCTGAGCATCTAATCTTGCCAAGTAATTCCACAGTTAGACTACAAGGATGTTGAGAAGAATATGTCTTTTCTGGTTCATTCTCGTATCAACAATGCAACTCACTCTCTGCATCTGGAGACATTGGAGTAGGGGCAGGAGTCTGCTGCCTTTTCATCACGCCAGCAGCAAGCACCAACACTACACCTCCACCAATCACAGACAACAATATATAGTTGGTGGTGTTCTTCTCTGTCTGTTCTGGAGCAGCTACATCAGGCTGAAAGTTGCACACATCAGGATATGAAAAGTACAGGTCACACTTTCTTATTGAAAGGTTGACAGATTTGCTAACTGATATGACTTGATTTGTGATTTTATTCAAGCAAAACCAAAATATTCAGGATGTTTACTAGTAATATCAGTGGCCCTTTTGTCCAAATATAATGTGGCACAAGATTGTATATAAATTATATAAATTCACATTACTCAATATTATTCAGAAAGTTTCATTTTGCAATTGGATATTACATCTAAATAATCCATCAAAGCACTATAATATTATATTCTATGATTGTGATCTTCTGCAAAAATTGTTTGAATGCAAAAAAACCAACAAGTCCTTCTTTATAGTAGCATGGATAAAGTGGGCATTGGAACACTGATTGTTGACATGTAAAGTGTGTACATAAATCAAAACATAATTAAAATAAAAACAATTTCTCCCTAAACAACTGTTCTCAGATCTCTCTTTAACATTGTCTAAAAGTGTGAGCATATACGGAAACCCTGGAATATCTTATCTATGTTATCAGTACCTAAGGCCAATACATACTTGTCTTTCCTTCTCCGTCTCGTCATCTGCTCTGTCAGGATCCTTCCTCAGTTCCTTCTGTTTCCTTCTCACTGCTGCTGATATCTCCCCTCTTCCAAGCTCAAGTTCATCCTCGCTCAGCTCTCCATTATCATCTATGTCATACTTTTTCAGAATTGCCTGAATGTCCTCCTACAAGGTACCAACCAGACGATACTGTCTCACTACACAGTTACTGACATCACAGAATGTACACGTAGAGTGGGAGGAAAGCCCAAACTGATGCAGGTGTTAGACATGTATAACTATGATGAAAGATATTAAAGGACAAACCAAGAAACATGAAAAGGTGAATCAGGATTAACACCCACAGGATCATCTCATGCCTAAGGGAGATGAGTCTGTACAACAAATTGGGCAGACATAGATGACTTGGCCACCTATCCTTTAAGTTTCAATCAAGGATTCGTGATTCAAATGAGCAAGTTGCCACTTTACTGAGAAGTAAGGCTTTGCTCCTGTGTACCAGTTCCTACCTCCTCCAGCAAGTCTGCCAGGCCAATGTCATCTCCTTCTTCAGCATTGTACCAAGCTTCCTCATCAATGCACATGGTCACCACAGTGACCAAAGTTATTACCAATAAAAAACTGAAAATCAATAAAAAGCATATTTACTCAACATAGCTAGGCTTGGCACTCATCAATCAACTAATAAATAAACACATTTTGAAGACTAATTATTAATCATTACAAAGTATGTTACAGACTAAACCAAACGCATTAAAATATACTGATTACATAAATCACATTTGCTGTTAGTGAATGTTTGCCTAATAAATATCAGTTTGACTTGCCAGCCTGTACATAACGTACTAGTTACTAGTATAATCTACATAATATACAGTAGATGTTATTAAAGAAATTGTTGCAAGCCTTATTTAGGACTTAAAGGACTTAAACCTTTTAGTGACAATATCATCCCAGAGTTGATGTCCGATAAATACATTGTCATAAGTGTTGATTTTGAAAATGTTGGCTGTGCCTAATTTTCCACGTTGACTTTACAATTGTAAACAAACAATATTCTCGAGTTTTGCCAAAGAAAAGGAATTTAAGGCTGTTGAGAACTTCGACATTACACGATACTTTTTCTCAACACGTATTCGTAGCACTCACCGAAACATTTTAAACGGCTTCAACGGGTGGATCTGTTTTTTAAGTTCCCAGTCCGCTCGCGTCAATTTACAGATACCTCCATTTCTGCAACAGTTGGTTGTGTGTAATGTCTCAACACCACGTCAAGGTAACATGGGGTTTCCCCGTGCAAACTCCTTTCTCGCTATTAGGATTCGCTATCGTGAAAAACTAGAGATGCGGGCCTGTTAGGAGTACGGAATGGAGGCACGTTTAGGGTTTCTTATTTAAAGCAATGTACTAAGACGCATGTTCTTTTTGTTAAACAGAAGATATGCCTATATAAAAATTGCGAGAGATTACTGGTTCAGTTTGGATGCAACCGTAATACTTCTGTTTTACTTCACATAAAACTAACGCAGTGCTTTCGCTTTTTGAAACTCATCGTCTGTGCGACATTTAATATTCATCAATGGACAGGATCATCTTCACCTACTTTTTAAAGCACGAGGCTTTAATAGTGAAAAATGACCACACTGGTAATCATAAAACCGCAATGTAAGCCCAGGGATCCGTGAAGATCCGGGTTAGAATTGATCTTCAGTAACCCATGCTTGTCGTAAAAGGCGACTAACGGGATCGGGTGGTCAGGGTCGATGTCATCGTATCCCAATGCTGTTGATCACTGGATTGTCTGGTCCAGACTCGATTTTTTACAGACATCCGCCATATATAGCTGGAATATAGCTGAAACTAAACTCACTCACTCACTTTCCAGGTAAGCCTGGAAGGCGCAGCTGTCCAAGGTCTACAGACAGGAGGCGGTAAAACCCTGGACCTACGTTTTCGAAGCCCTCCTAGTATTAAGATGGCCGTAAGTGCCATACATTAACATTAACTTACGACTGTCTTAGCTCTAAGAGCACTTCGAAAATCTAGGCCCTGGCTGATATGGTGGGGCTTGAGGTGAGAAATGTCGGAGAAAATATGTCCCTTTGTCCCTACTCAATTAGGCCCGGGACTTAAATTCGGTAATTGCACATACTGATTGAAAAGGAACAGGCACAGTTTAATGATATTAATGTTTTTCATGCACTAAAATATTTTCTGCTATCTTTAAAGTCACATGGAACTTCTATACTATATTTTTACTGGAATAGTGTTAAACAAGTCAACTGCACTGGTTTGTTTCACTTAAAAGTCAGACCTTTATCACACTCAGACAGTTGCGGAATATGTCTGATTAAAAAGAATTCCAAGTTGATAGAAGTGTTAGTCTGTGTGAAGTATCTTGCCTGTCCACTGAGTTCCGAACACATGGAAAACCCTGGTTGCACTATGGGCGTAGTATATACCGACTTTCACAATGTGCTTTTATCAACAATAACACTGAAAATCTTAATTTAGCCCCATGGGCATAGAACGGAGTGAAATCACGATTTTGTGCCTATGGGCTCAAATACAGGAAATCCATCACTGTGTGATGTGCCCTCATCAAGGCAACCATATTCGGTTAGAGCAACTCTTGAATCGACACACCAAAGTGCCAAATGAACAACTTATACTATCTGGGCGGTGACCAACTACTGGCATGGCATGACCGTAGGACTGACTGACTGAGTTCGGTTTTACGCAGCTTTTTAGCAATAGTCCAGCAACATCACGGCGGGGGACACCAGAAATGGCTTCGTGCACATTGTGCCCATGTGGGGATTCGAACCCGTGACGAGCCAACGCTTTAACCATTAGGCTACCCCCATGACCGTAGGAAACCGGCTGACGAAGCACACCAATGACCACACGCCTGGGAAACAACACAGTTCATCTAATGGTAATTTGAATAATCTACAGTACCTGGATGACAACGTCCGGAATTATGGTTCACCTTTTGTGTTGTGCAAATGTCAGGATTAAAAAAAATAAACTAATGTTATTCATTTGTATAGCGCTGATTTCCAATGTAGCACTGCTCCAAGGCGCTGTTGTCCATGAGTCTGCATTTATGTTATGTTGTAGTGGGTACAAAACAAAGGAGTCTTTAGGTTTGATTTGAAGACATCCAGCATCGGACTTGTTCTGATCTATTCTGGTAAATTGTTCCACAGCAATGGTCAAGCAATTGCGAAAGATCTGTCACCGTAACTCTTGGTTCTGAATTTGTGCACTTTAAGCAGATGTTGAGTGGTAGATCGCAGGGTGCGGGGAGGTTCGTATGGCTGAACAGATGTAAGTTGGAGCAAGATGAAAGTGTTTTTGTAGACAATTGTTAATAGCTTGAAAGTGAGTGAGTGACTGAATGAGATGAGATTTACGCCGCACTCAGCTATAAATAATCGAGCCTGGCCTAGACAATCCAGTGATCAACAGCATGAGCATCAATCTGCGGAATTGGGATACGATGACATGTGTCAGCCAAGTCATAGAGCCTGACCACCCGATCCCGTTAGTCGCCTTTTACGACAAGCATGGGTTACTGAAGATCAGTTCTAACCCGGATCTTCACGGGTAGCTTGAAAGTGATTCTGCTCTCATCGGTCAAGCAATGTAGGGACTATAAGAGCGGACGTGACATGTACGTATTTGCTAGCTCGATGAATAACCTTGGCTGCTGTGGCGTGTATCGGCTGAAGTCTCTCAAGTTGATGTTTGGTAAGTCATATATAAGAGGGAATTTACAGTAGTCAAGCTGTGAGATAACTAAGGCTTGCATAAGCGAAGCAGAAACATCCTTACTGATGTATTTTCTGACAAGCGAACTATTCCTGATATTTGCATAGGCCCGTTTGCAGACCTGTTTGATGTGCAATCGAGGCTGAGAGTCGAGTCAAAGTGTACAGCAAGATTTCTCGCATCTGAACTGGGAGTGATGATGCCAATCACCAATGGTGATGGTTGGGATCTTCAGTTTATATGCAATTGACTTTGGCACAGAATCAAGAGTTCTTTTATCGTCATTTAACTTTAAATAGTTTTCAGCCATCCATGTTCGTAAGTCGCTGTTGCAGCTGGACAACGTTTAGAATGCAGAGTTGAGTGAAGAATTTTGGAGAGGCTTGAAGGCGTGTCATCCGCATACAAATGAAAGGCCAGTCTATATTATCTGGCTATGTCACCCATGGGAGCAGTGTACGTGTATACCGTAAAGAGCAACGACCCTAAAACGGACCCCTGGGGTACACCGTATTTGAGCATGACCTTCCGTGAGGTGTGACCATCGATAGAAACGTCTTGGTATCCTTCTGATAAGTATGATGTCATCCACTTCAGAGCATTGTCAGTGAGTCCACATCTGTGTCCAAGAGTTAAAAGAATAGTGTCATGCTTCACCGTGTTAATTGCTGCGGACAGGTCAAGTAGGACGACAGCAGCCGGTTCATCCCGGTCCACAGCCTCAAGATCATTGTACACCTGCAGAAGCGCTGTTTCCGTGCTGTGACATTCTCTGTATGCCGACTGCATGGGCTCAAAAGATCCATTTAGCAGCACATGTTCTCTGATTCTAGAGGACACTACTCGTTCTGCGAGCTTTGAGATGTTGCTTAGATTTAACACCGGACGGTAGGTTTTGAGCACTTCTGGGTCCAGATGAGGTTTTTTTAACAGTGGTGATAACAGCGCTGTTTTCGTCTTTGTTGGTGCGATACATTCAGAGAGAGAGAGAGACAAGATACCTATGTTTGTACAGCAGGTGTTGCAACTTCAACATTTTCTTTTAGGATCCATGTTGGAATAGGGTCAAGCTGGCAGGATTTACAGGGGCTTTTTCTTATCAAATGCGGAGCCTCTGCTTCAGTAGCTGGTCTGTAGTTGTAGAGATAAGATTGTATACGTGATGCTTGTATTTCCAATGCTGATCTCTGACGAATACTTTCAATATCTCAATACTAGTATATGGTATTGACCTTTTCAGAAAAGAAATCGCAAAGGATGTTACATCAGTTGAATCAGGGAGACTATATTGTAGAGTATGCCTGGTTGAATGTATTTCTTGTACTTGGGCTCTACTATCTGTACCTGGATAAACGTGGATCCCGTGGGGTTTTAGCCTTGAGGTTGTTGAGAACTTTTTGTAAAATTACGACTTCTAAAATATTTCATTTTTTTCACTTGAACAGAAATATTTATGCTTACTCCACACAAAACTCACAAGAGTAAAGGACGGCATGTGAATGGGCGTGTGAGCAATACTTGCTGAACATTGCTATAACATTGCATAATTTCAGGTTGTAGATGATTGGTGACTATCTTGAAAGTAAGGTGACCTGACGTTTCGTTGAACAGCTTCTTTGCGTCCCCAATTAATATAAGCAGTGACAATGCACAACAGTATCTTGTGGACTGAACTGTGTCTTATGAGGAAATGACCTGCGTGGAACGTTAGAAAAAGCGCATCACATTGTTCTCATGTGGGAGTCAACCACATGCCCACAGAATACTCTCACCAGATGACTACCTGTTGCACTACCAGAATCCGTACCACATCCTTAGTCGTATGTAATGATAGGTAGGTGTATTTCAGGTAAAACATAACATTTTGGCTATTGAAATGGTGTAGTACAGTGCAAGTTCAGATAATTACTCCAGAGCCTGGAATGAATCAATGGTCATGTGGATACTGATCATGACTGATGGGTGAAATAACAGACAGATAACTAATTTTGTGTGTCTCTCCGGATGGTGAATTTTGGGTTTTGTCCATTCTCTACATTTGTGCCTACTGGACCCACATTTGTGCCTGGCGTAAAAAACCCTGATCCAATCTGCAAGGTCCACTGATAAGATCAAAAAGCTACCATAAGCATACATGTTGGTGGTTTCAAAACTACATGTCAAACCAGGTGATGTCTGGAGCCTGGACTCAAGCAAGTAGCTAGGGTACAATTTGGTGTTGCATGTGAACAGTCCTTTCTACTGAAACAGTCCTGTGCCTGAAATAGTTGGAGAATAATCGTATCTTCAGCAGGGGATGAGGAAAGTGCTCATAATTGGGATAAGCATAGCAATAACATTCAACAAAATCTGAAAACAAAATTTTGAAAATGTTTTTTATTTACAGCAACTTATTTGATGTATTTATTCAAACGCTAAACAAGCATGCTTCGCACCTTGAAACATACATATTACACACCATGTACACAGTTATAGACAAATACCACTGCTCTGTTTATTAGTATACACATTATTAAGGTGCATCTAGATGCCAGTAGAACACTTGTCACTGACAGGGTAAAATGGCATGTACACAAATACATAAGCCTCACGGACTCACAGTAGAAACATGTAGTAATGTAATTAAATAATTGATCATAATGTACATACACCTTTAATGTCAAAGGTATTATAAAAAATAATACATTTTCCGAATTTCTACAAGTGCTTGTGAAAAGAGGTTTTAAGTTTTAGATATGTTTTCACAACCTAATCAAGATTACTTACACAAATTATGAAAGGAGAAATGATTACCATTGCAGTAAACACAATAAGTCTCAGTATATCCAGGAATACATAGGCGGATCCAGAGGGGGGTGCACAGCCCCCCTTTTGTCCTGAAAGTTTATTAAATCAAAGGTGGATCCATTTGGTCTCAGGTGGAAATGAACTGGAGCACACACCCCCCATTTTCTTAAAAAGCAGTATCCACCCTTGAAATAAAAATATTTTAAATATTTTCTCAAAACACACCATACACTTGTTATCTAGAAGATGGTATGATTGCTCGAAGAAAACGCTTTTCAAAGCAAAGCTATTTCAATTACCAACATGATCAAGACACAAGGTAAAACTATCTTCTTAACTCATGCCACAAATCATTGAGGGTAACTAAACAAAATGCATACAATAATGTAATACGTCATTGAAACCACAAAGTTGGGGAATCACTGTTCAAAGTGATCAGTTCATCAGACCAAATCAGTATGAACACTTAACCCCATCAATGTCTTATGAAACCTGGACCAAAAGTACCCCTATATATTATCTCAATACATGCATTTTTTAAGGTCTGTATACATACTTTCTATAAGAAAACTACAAAAATACATGGAAGACCTATGCTTGTAGTAAGTCTCATAACAAAACTGTTATTTTCCAAAAACAACATGCATATACTGCCATTATGCAAACTTTCTAACATAATATTCACTCATATTACTTCAGGATATGTATCCAAGTGTCACCATAGATGTGTCATAACTGGCTTCACTAACAGGACAACAAAGGATGATTTTACACTTGAAAAAATAGTTTCACCAGATTACTGTTTGTTAAATCTAGCTATCTAATCCTACTCAGATTAAATTCAGACTGAAAGATCAATTTCTAAGGTTAACATTATATATATAACAGATTTCTTTTGTTGTATTTTGTAATTTAATTGTAATGCATGGCAAATGATATTCCATATTATATTTATTCCAACCTAGTTTGTGACAGTAGAAGAAAACCTAACAATACACTCATACACATATGTGAATACAAGACCATAAAATGATCTTTTTAAAGGATATAGTTACATTAAGTCATTCACACAAGATAATTCTATTACAACTTAAATTGATATTTAACACATCCGCATGATTATAAGGCAATTAATAAGACAAAATAAAACAAAGAAATGAATCATAACCTTACACATCAGTTCTTATGACCAATTGTAAATGCATCCCAGTATTGTAGTAAGAAGTCATAACTTCATCAGAGTGAGTTGGAATCCTTAGTTATCGAGAGTATTTAAACCCCATTCTATCTTGATCAATACCCTATACATATACAGAGGTACAGATAAGCTGCATATCTGCGTAAATTACGCAAATATTTATGTGAAAACTCAATTCTTTTCAAGTCTGATGCGTACAGGTACGCTTGAATTTTTGTAAATACTCAATAAATGTAATCTTACATGCGTACACACAAAAATGTCCAATCTTAGCTTGCGTACTGTGGATAGAGAAAATAATTGAGGTATATTTAGAGGTTCTATTTCGGGACATGAACTTGACAACTTGCAGTCTTTCTTAGCGTTTCTCATATTACAGATCAAATATAAATAACAACCCCTAACATTTAAACTTGATTATATTTTCAAAATTAATGGAAAATGGCAAAATACCCAATTGAGCCTGGGTGAGGTGAGTACAATTTATTGTTACTCAAAGGAAACTTAGGATACCCAATTGAGATGAACAGAAGCAAAGACATAAGTCAATGAACCAAAAACTTATCTGTAGCTCTGATGTAGCTTCAATCTGACATCATCGGCTCCATCACTAAACACGGACATTCCCTCACACATGAACTTGAAATAATCAACAAATCCAAACACTACTCCTGTACACTGGTTCAGCATAGCTCTATATCCAACTTTCTCATCCCAGTGACCACGCAATATTTCATTGTATATGATTGTTAAGCTGGAGATTGTGATTTCTTTCAATAGGTAGAGGGAAGACCCCTTACTTCAAGGTGTTCCAGGTTTACAGCAGACAAGACTAGCACTGATGTTATCGCTGCTTGTTTAAATCACACAAAAAATCCAGTGTAATCAGAATGGATGTCTTGATCTAGCATCCTGTCATTGAATCTAACCCCAAAAAGATATGGTGGCTGACGGGTGCAAGGAATATATCACAATAAAATGGGTATACACTAATTTTACAAGGATACATGGTGTTGGCCAAATTCCATTTGGAAAGTTTCCATGTTATCTCTTCAGATAATTGTTGTAATAAAGTCAAAATATTTTCTGACAGAACCAAATACACTTGATAAAACTGCCATTTCTCTCCACTCCATTGAGGCAAAAGCTAAACAAGGATATTAAGCACAGATTTATGATATGCCTCTCACACAACTAAACATACCTCAAATTCAAAATTCTTGTCATGCTCTTAGACAATGAAAAATACTGAGCTGCATCATATTCAAAGTAAAAATAAAAGTCTGGGAACAAAATCAACTTATGTGTTAGAATTCATAAAACCATCACAAAGAATGTTTAATAACACTTTAAAGTACACTTAAAATCCTTTCGATACAGACAAAACAACATCCAAAATGCTTCTCAGTAAATGCAACATAAGCTTGAAAAATCATGTAGAACATTCAACTGTGGGACCCTAGATCACCGTTCACTTCAAATGCTGGCTTCAACAGCAGTGGCAGGAACTGAGACATCTGCTTCTGATGAACCTTCTTCCATCTCAATCTTCATCTGCATCTTTGAGCCTCCATACTGAGATGAGTCACCACCTGCATCCACCGCAGAATCAATCTCAGAAACTGACGGCTTTATATCTGCAACCTCAAAATCTTTTCTCACACAAAATTCTTGCACTTGAGGTTTTCTCCTCTCATCATCTTTAACATCAGTGCTCTGTGCAGGGTTTGTAGTGTCAGTTTCATTCAATGACACATGTTCCAAGTCTCTTGTTATTTCTACTGCTACGTTTGGTACACTTTTTGAAACACTGGAACTACTTTCCAATATATGATCTTGAGAGTGAGCAATTGCTGTAAGTTTGTCCTCTGGTATTCTAGGTTCACTTTTAGTTTCTACCAAATGTTGACTAACTTCACTGGCGTCAGTGTCAGTAGGATGACTGAACATGATTCTAGGCGAGTCTTCAGTAGTTTTACTTAAGTGATCAGAAGAAATCATATTCTGATCTGGTTCAGAATTTGCATCACTGATGTTAATGTCAGTTGATTGCACAAATGAATGGCTCTGTTGGTTATTGCTAGCACTGTGTTCTTGTGAGGCTTTGTATGCAGCACTCTCATAGGGAGGTAACTCGGCCTGTTGAGAGTATGCTGTCAGGCCAGAATCTCCATCACCATCACTACTGTCAGGAACCGGAGATAAACTTGTCTCCCCTCCCCTGTCCATTTCAGCACCAACAACTGGATGACCAGCCCGTGATGACTCTTCCCTCTCATAAGCAGTCCTTCCATTCTTCTTGTGCTCCTGTGATGTAAAATCATTTATCCATGTAAAATATCAGAATATCCTCTAAAAGCAGAAATACTTGGTTATGTGTTCTGTGCCATGGCATCAGAACTGGACCATGAAGACATTGAAAACATGTACCTACTACAATACTGAAATTAGACTGAAACATGTTTGAAGATTTCAAGAACTGACAAGGCTGAATACAAATTAGGGACAAATACACATGTTACTTACAATAGGGTTTACTATAGGTATGGCAGCCTTAGGTCTCTTCTGTGGTGATCTGTTAGGACTTGGCTGCTGCAACTCTGGGGCATAGTAAGTGGTGCCACCTCTGAACAATTCCTGCCCTGTGTTGCTTGGAGGAGCAGGAGCAGCTGCACCCTATACAAAGAAAGACAAATACTGATACAGTTTGGGTCTGACCATCACAATTTCACACAACTTGAAGCTTGAAGATAAGATTAAGTACAAATTCTTTGTAGACATATGATTTGCTCTTTTATTTTGACATTCTATTGTCTGCACAAGATAATTATCACTGAAAACTAATTGACCAGTCAGCATTTCACAAATTTTAAGATGCAGAAGGGTACTGACGTTGTTATATCAGAAAAGACAATCATATTTTTTAGATCAAAATCAAGACTGCAGCAGATCCTTTAAATGTTATACCTGCTGTGGAGGGGGAGGCGGAGGTGATGGGAATCCAACTGTCATTGGGTATGGTCCTGGGGGAGCCCCATACACAACCTGTGGCACTCCAGGAACACCTGTCCCCAGGAACTGTGGCTGTATGATGGCAGAGGGAGCAGTCATGGTGACAGCTGGGGCAGGGCCTGGGGCATACAACCGTGGGGGGACATTCGGCAGACCCGCTGTAGACACTGAAACATACCACAGATTGTTAAAGAATGTGATGTAACAAGCATTTCATTTTACACCTGAAATGGTATAATTAGGTCTGAAGATCTTATCTATGTTGAGGATTGTCCATTTCTCATTGAACAAAGCACTGAAAACCAATTGCCTGGCTGGAATGGCCTACCTGGTAGTGGAAAGCCCATGGGAGGCTGTAGTATTGTTGTCTGGAAGCCAGCTGTGTCTTGGGGCTGAGGCTGAGGGAGACGTGGAGGTGATGGCTGTGGTGGTTGTGCAACAGACTGCTCAGGGCGGTACATAGGTGGAGTGTAGGCTGGGGCAGCTGCAGGGAGAGAGGACAGGGAGGGTGAGCGTGCAAGGCATCAACACTAATGTGTCTGCTTACTCAACAGATCTTACTCATCAAACATACCTCATCAGGACTACCATGCTCATAGAACAACACCTTTACACTATAATAATTAGAGAGCAATAAACTTTTGAGTCCTTACCTGGATTGTAATATGTTCCACTGTCTACAGACACCTGATCTGAGTAGTTGACATCAGGGATGTTCCTCTGCCGCTGAGAGGAGTAACGTTTAGGTCGACTCTGCTGCGCCATGTCTGGTTTAGCAGCTGTGTTCTGAAGGCGTGGGGGGAACTGCTGTTTGTCAGCTATCTTACTGGAACCACTTTGCTGGGCTGCTGCTGTAAGGGTCAATTACAATCAGGATTAGATATGACTATGATCTGCTAGTCCTCGACTATAGATTATCTAGAGGGGAAAGACAAATCAATTATGTATGAATTTCTCTCCATTAACCTCACATTAAGTAACTGTATCATGCTATACACAGAACTTCCACATTTACCACTTAAGTGTAACGTTTAACTTACTTTATGTTCAGATACCCATACCTCGACCATTGTTTTCCTCTGGTGGGGCCTTTGCAGGACTTTCGATGGCCATAGATCCAACATTGGGGTCAATAGCATTAACCACTGTGTCCTGCACCCTCGTTCGACCTACAACTTTACTGCGGCGATCCTTAGAATAGGATTTCTTCTCCGTGGTTGTGTTTGTAATCGTCACACTTATAGTTTGAACATTTTCTTTGTTGGAGATGATGACATCCTGACTCTGAGACTTCTCCTTAATTTCAGAAGAGTCTGATTCACGTTCTACTTGAGGGTCTTGATCTGCATCCTGTCCAGGGTTTTTCAACGTAGTGTTTGTAAACTCTCTAGGTGATGTGGACTGGCGGGGCCGACTTGGAGCAAATGATGTTTCTGGGGAGTCAGAATATCTGCCTCTATTGCCCCTGCCTCTTCCTCCACGACCACGCCCTCTTCCCCGAGAATTATCCATATTATTCCTCTGTACGTAATCTGATTGGTATTGATTGTTGTAATCAGAATGTCCCCTGTAGCCAGATCGTGAGTCAGCTTGGTTTCTGTAATCCTGTGATTTTTCAGGAGACACTCTATAATCTTGACTAGACCTACTCCCATAGTCCTGATTTCTGTAATCCTGGGATCGATGTTCCAGGCGGTAATCCTGGGATCTGCCATCTGGGGCTTGATTACGATAATCTTGTGACTGGTTGTGGTAATTTTTGGCTCTTGTTTCATACTGAGAGCGATTATCTTGATTCCTGTAGTCAGGGCCTGTTCGGATTTCAGTCCTGTATTCTCGCGGTGACCGCATATCATTCTCATTGGCAAGATCACTGTATGAGGTCCTGTTATCTAGCTCTGTTTTCATTCGTTGACTTGGGACAAAGTCCCCAAGTCTCCTTTGTCCTCGTCGGCCTCTAATCAAAATAGAATAAATACACTCATTGTCTGTTAATTGTTCTATTTTCTACATAACATACAGAATGAAGACAACCTATGCTTGCGTAGGGTAGGGTTTATCCCATCTTTGAAAAATATCTTCGGTTTATCAGGGCATGTCAGCTTGGTATGGGAAGAAGCGAAAAGTAATGCAGGATCTGGCCATTTCTTACTGTTGTAAAACCCATGCTTATAGGTAGTGTCAAGCCAAGGATCATAATCCAAGGTAATATGTGATCCTTATCTGCACCAGTGAGTCCTGACAAAAACAAAGGCATGCAACTCATCCCCTTTCACCCATGCCTATTGAAAACCTGTTTCAAGATGGTCCAACGAAATGTTTTGGTATGTGTGATGGTATGGTTGTAGTCAGTATGAATAATGAAAACAAATTGTCAAACCAGCAGATTTGTCTTGTATAAAAGCTAGGAACTCATACCCTCTCTTTCCCATTCCTCGTTTAGGAGCACTGTCAGGTGGCTTATCATAGGCACGAATATCATAACCATAGATGGCTATCAGCTCTTCTCGAGACTTTGGTGCTTGCTGGTCATCCCGATAACGATCATGCAGCCATTTTTCCTCATCCTTCCATAACTTCTTCTTTGGTCTGAAATAATTGCATACCAACAAATGAGATGGAAATCGTGAAATCTCAGCGATAAGATGCTGGTTCCAGAAATATTTTAGGGAAATAAAGTGTAAGGGATCCTGCTTACCTTTGATCGTCTTCCTCTTCCTTCTGCTGGGTCTCCCCACCTCCATGCATGCGAGTATCGTGCTCATAGAAGGCCCCTTTTCGAGGGATGTAAGCAGGATTCTTCCGGTCTTCATCATCATCAAGATTCTTACCATCCTCTTGCTGTTCCTGCAAACAAGATAAAGTTGGAGGATTCAGCAGGAGCACTGATTGAGGAAATCTATAATACTATGAATTTCACAATCCAATAACTTTCTTTCTAATGATTAAAGTGATTGTTATGAACAAGAATGATGACAACCATTTCCACACATCTGTCCACAGTTAGTAATACATGTATTTGACTACTCTGTCAATGTATTCTTGAGGTTGTCTGTCATATACACATTCTTCACATTAAATTCCTCCATGTTACACATAAACCATGGTTCACCGAGACCTTCATAGATTGTTGCTGGTTTAAAAGCCATAATGTTTAGAGACCCTGATCTGATATATTAAATGATACATGCATTACTTGATAACTAGCTTTCAACATACCTCTCCATCACCACTTTGCCTCTCTTCTTCTACCCAGCTGCCATCATCCTCTATGATGACATCATCGTCATATGCTTCTTCATCATCATCTTCCTCTTCATCATCATCGTCATCATCTGAATCTGAATCTGTCTCTTCTGATGAGTCCGATTCTTCTTCACTATCTTCTTCATCCTTCAGTAAAGTTGTTACCAATATAGATGACCAGATATTTTGTTTACAGAAAGAGAATACTACCTATCTATGGACTTTTAAAAGTGCAAATTGCACTGAATACTTGATACTAAGGCAGAACATAACCATATTATTGGCTAATACAGAATCAGCAAATTCTCTGGAACACTAAAAAAACATATCGACAACCACTAAAATAAAAAATATTGGACAGGTGTTAATGTAAAATAATTAAACAGAGGAGAAAGAATGTATTGGTTTCAGATTTCCACTATTCTGGTGACACTTCTGAAAACACATGACCTACCTCTTTTACTTTCTTTTCTGATGCACTCCCATTCTCAGAAAGCACATCTGCAATTGGTTAACATAAGGTCAATATAATCACAAGTTAAATCTTCAACAAATTTGAGACTAGAGGTTCATGTAACAACAGTATTAATACAAACCAGAAAACTACCATGAATACTTGCACAAAAGAATTCATTTGTCTTAGCCAAGCATAAGTGTGTTCATTTACAATAAAACCCATTTAATGTTACAAAAATGACAAGGTCATTGGGTTTTTCTTATCAGTATCGCTTTCAATGATCCACGGCTTGTAGCTATAGACAAGGTTTCACATACAATTTGGTTTGTTGGACAAAGTAACTAAGTGTAAACATGTAATTACCTCCTCCATTGCCTTCTCCTTCACTTTCCTGAAAAAAAATAGACAAAAGATTCTATTTCAGAAAATAATATAGTGTGTTAGAATTGGCTTACACTAAAGATTAGCAGATCATTTAAGACCCTTTTCAGTCTCCCTGCACACATATATGATTAATTAAAGAATGAAGCTCAAATAAGGTATTCACAACTTGACTTTAGTGCATTAGTCAACAGCTGACAAATAATGCAACAAACAATCTGAAGGAATTATAAAAAAAACATTCCAAGAGACACCGGTAAACTTTTCATAGAACAATGACTATAGAAGCAATATAAGAACAAGAAACAATGATCAACTCTGCAGCAACACAGTAACCTGCCTAAATTAAAATAGCAGCAACACACTCACCTGCCTAATTAAAATGGAAAAACACACGTATATATATTTTAACTGCACAGACAAATGTAGATGAAATTTGAAATGCATGAATTTCCAACGCAATCACCCATATGACCACAGCCTTTTAAAAACATAAACAGTTTATTTATAACTAATATAAGTAGACCACAAAAGACACTGATAGAATAAAACGACACATAAAGATGATGTATGAAAAAAGTAAATTTGACATGTTAGAAGTTGCCTGTGCTTGTAAAGACATTATGACAATAATCAAATCACTCATCAAAGAGACAAATACTAATACCAGAGACCATATAATAGATCTATTATATGGTCTCTGCTAGTACCGACCATGAGCACAAGTTTACAAGCACTGATTTATATGCCCATACTGGGATGTGATTATGATCGAATGGTTATAGGCCACCCAAGACTTGAGAAGCTTGCTTATGTCCACTTTGATCCCATCGTAATAAAAAGAAGGGCAAGTAAAACGGTTCATCATATGTATACAAAACATGCAACTTTCCATAACAAATCTACTTTTCTAACACTTTGTAGATGTCTCATCAAGAAACCAGTGCCCGTTATCTGACGGATGAGGCATACTTATCAAGGTAAGAACAGAGTTCACTCTACTGTGTCCTTAAATCTATACAGAACTGTTCATTACCTTTCGGCGCGTGAATACAACTGTCGGAATGAACAATATTAACTAGGATTACCAAGTTTTTGAATGAATGAATTCTAAAAATGCGAAACATTCTGAACTTTCATTTGACGAGACTTGGCTCCTGCGAAACGATTTGACACATCTACATTATTTCCTCCGGTAGTAATTCGCGTAAAAAGAATAACTAACACATTCAGAAGCTCTAGTTTTGGTAGAACCCTCTTTCAGGGTATCGGCCGCCCCGCCTTCATCTTCTCCTCCATCTTCTCTTCGCCTTCTCCGACGTCTATCCGCCATTTTCTTAGCATGGCAAGTGTGATCTCGTCTGTAAACGGGATTTCGCTAACTACTCATACCCGAAACAGTTATCTCCCGTTATATATTGCGTTTGCACTTGCAGCGATACCTAAACAGTAGTTACCATGGTTTTACTTCTTGGCGTGGCGTAAAAAACGTACGACAGGAATGGAATACACATTTTCATCTGTATATCAATGCAATCTTTGTAAACAATATCCTTTTAAAGAAAGATAGCGTTATTTACTATATAGAATGGTGTATTCAGTTCAACAGTAAATAGTTTATCTCATATATATAATTTGTTATTTATTTACAAAGATTATTTAATTATTACTTTGTAAACATAGCAGTTTAATTCTTGAAATAAACAAACAATACTACAATTTTGTTCAAGCCATTTCCCCCCCTCCTTGTGTTTTCTTAATCAGATTAAGGCATTCTTGCTCAGGCCGCAATGGAAATTAAGGGCGTTGGCTTTGAAAAATATGAAGTCATAGCTGAAACACATTCTACAATCGACAAGAGCTAGAGTAAAAGACGTAATTACTTCATGCACAAATCGCGGATATGCCACTTTATTGATTCAACTACCTCAATTAGGTATGTGTCGTAAGATTCAACTAACGGGATGGGGTGGTCAGACTCGATGACTTGGTTGACGCATGTCATCGTATCCCAATTGCGTAGATCGATACTCATGCTGTTGATCACTGGATTGTATGGTTCAGACTCGATTATTTACAGACCGCCGCCATATAGCTGGAATATCGCTGTGTGCGGCGTAGAACTAAACTCACTCACTCATTAAGATATGTCTGCCATATAGCTGGAATATCGCTGTGTGCGGCGTAGAACTAAACTCACTCACT
>VKKT01001465.1:155531-167374 GCA_008038995.1 Haliotis laevigata | reverse complement strand
GACAATGACCAAGTTTCACCACCCTCAGCATGGGCCAGTGAGGCCACATGGTGACACAAGGTGACACAAGGTCCAGTGAGATGAAACTCCATGTAACTGACAATGACCAAGTTTCATCGCCCTCAGCAGGGACCAGTGAGGCCATTTGCTAAGACGTTCTTGACTCATATGTAAATGATGTCCCACACATGAACATTTGCAGGAATGCCCCTGCCTTAAAAACTGTGGGAACATAGCTGTTTGCTGTATATACACAGGTCTGTTTATGTTTTCGAACAAACCTACTAAACAATTTAATATTTATTGTTGAAACTTGCTATCCAGATCAGTCTAGTGGTCAACTGGTGCCTTTTGATGATTTGGGATTATTATTATTATTTTTGTTGTCGTTTTTGTGACCATCAGTTAGATTGTACTGAAAATAAATGTAGTCCTTGTTTCTGGAGCATAACTCAAAAACTGTTCAGTATTTCTGGATGAAACTTTCTATACCGATCAGTCTAGTAGGTAAGAGGTGCCTTTTGAGGATTGGAGATGTTAAATAACACTGAAGGGCATTATGATCTGAAGGTATCCTTGGGGGACATGTCACCCCCTCATGATGCTTGTTCTTCAGTGTTCCTGTCAAAATGACATTGATCATATGAGGTGCACACTCAGTCCACACATCTAACATACTGACAGTGTTTACCCTTAGTGAAGTTGATTGATCATCCCTGTCATAGCTGGAGTATGTGTATGGCTGTGATAGTTGTCAGTACACGTATACATATATATTAATCTTTTCATGCCATCATTTGAATAAAGAACTTTGTTTCACTGTCAACTTGTAGGATAAAATACAACTCATGAATCTTGAGGCATTATCATTATTATTTCATTTTTCTTTTATTACAACATGAAAAGCTGATCTGGTGTTCAAACCTTGTGATAATTTACTTTGATTCTTAAAGAAGCTGTATGAAGAACTTCTGTATTAATAGAGAAATGGAGCCTGTAGATAAGCTTTGCCAAGTGTGTGTGTACATGTGTGAGAGAGAGAATGTGTGGGGTGGGGGTAAGTAAGTGGCATGCCTTTGCCTGCAATATTCTGTGTAATGTAGTATATATATTCATTATGAGAGATAACTGTTTCAAAGTGTACTGAACGTAGTACATATATAAACTGATATCCTGGTTTGATAAAACAATACTATAATTATAACTGTGATTACAAATTCAAGTTTCAATATTCATTGGTAGTGAATCCTATTTGTTTTATGGATTTAGGAGAAATATACTTGAATGATCTGTAACCCTCACGTTGATGAAAACAGTACAGAGAGTAGGACATTAAGTCTCAAGTCAAGTCATATTGATTTGGTAGCCCCATGTACCATTCCTAACCCAGGTCAAGTTCTTGCAGTTTACAGCGAGTGGGGACGAATGCCTCATGCGTCCTCGCAAATGCTCCGGACACCTACACACCCCTGTACGTTCATCATAGCATGGCCGATACGAAACACACTGACAATAATCCCTACAGCTGGGTTTCATAGCAGGGTATAAGGGCACACTGATATTGACGCACCACTCAAACAGGTCGCTGCTATAATGTACGAAGAACACTTTACGTGTCTTTAGACAAACTTTCTCGAAAACAAAGCACTACTTTTTGATCCCAACTTCTGAAGTATTGGGTTGGAGTGCAGTGTGACAGGGAGAATAGAAGACGTAGCTGTAGAGTATACCTGGTGTGACAACGTTTCAGGTTGATGCAAGGGAAGCGCGGACCTGCCTTCTAACCATGTCTCACATTGGTTCATTCGCAGGAAGGCGACTTTTTAGTTTTAGCTTTTCGCACGAAGGCGAAACACGGTACTCTTCGATGTTTAGTGTTGTTACAGTAATGTTTGTGTAAGGGCTTACCGGGGGATTACAGTTCATGGGTGGTTCATGCTGAAACTGATTTCTTGAACAGTCTTTGCCGAACTGTTTTTTACAATTGATTGGTTATCATAAGAATTGTGACTTCGTATCAATCAACCAACCAGGAACAGCTCTGTGCTGTTGACAACATATACGGCGATGGAACTTTCTACAAGCACTAGCCGGAGAAACCCATCACCTGCAAACACGGCATCCCCGACGTGATCCCCAGAGTGGACTGTTTCACAGTTCCTGAACCACATTATTTCACCAACTACCTAGTCCTCCCTGCAATGCCAAAGCCCTAAAAGAAGCAAGACTAGATTTCCCCTAGAATCTCCCAACTCAATAGTTTCAGTTTAAATGGGTTTATTTGTTACTATCAATAGTATATAAATTCAGGGACTAAGCATTAGTGTATCCACGGAGCTGCCCTGTGATGCTACACAAAACGATGCAGGTGTCGTTACGTGTGTTTCATAAGTGTAGCTAGTGGGAACAACAAACACTTCTGTGTTCAACATAACTCTGTCGGTTATGTTTGTGCTTCGTTACAACAGAGACCATATGATAGATGTTTATTATGGCCTCTGGCTACAAATTCTCCATGTGCATTTAGTTAAGTAGTTTAGTCACTTATTGTCTGACAAGTGGTAAAACGTAGATATTAGTGAGGGGTTGTAATCTTTACGGCATCGAGTAGCACCGCTCACTAAGGTGGGATCTGTCAACTAATGTGCCCTCCACACAGCCAGCACAGTGATGTTCCCAGAGATACGATCCTATTTAGGTATTGAAATTATTTTTTTCTCCTTTCTTTTGTTGACAACAAAATGTAAATATATTTCTTCCACACCTATATCTATTGTCGTTGCCCCTTCAGCAATAATTAATAATTGTTTACAATATAAATCACAACCTACCAATGTCATTGCCCTATTCTCAAAAGAAACGTCAGTAAAATATGTTTAGAAGCACACTTCTCTCGGTTGGCAGGCGAAGGATGCTGGTTCTGATTGTACTGTCACTTCCTTCAGTACCCTCAAGCTGTATCTGCGTGTAAAACCTAGTTCAAGCTATTATGAATCAAATATTGTGTCAAAACCTGAATCTATGCTAAAGAACAAAACCAGTTTAGTAGACCGACTGCTTGCATCACTGGTTAAAGAGCAACACCAATAACCCCCAAACCCCAACAGATCCTTACTTTCACTATTGCCGGGCAATGTGTCCTACTTCTACTGATACTTGAGTCCACAGTCAACGACTTCATGCCTGTATATGTCCGTGGTGAAGCCTTCAGGCAAATGGATTACTAACATGCAGATTGTTATATTTTGATTGAGCTTTACACTTCAAGTATGCATACCATTGCTTGTTGAAATGATCATGCACCAAAGAATGACTGTACAAATACTATCCCTTTGACAACAGATCTAATCGCCGGACTGCAGGCATTCACAACGGGGCTTGTGCTGCGTAGGCCGTCTGACTATATTCCCTTTCACACATCTTGACCAAGTCACAGAGCATCAAAGAATCAGAACAACATTGCTGTCGAGACTGTCTATATGTGTCTATGTTACAGCCGCTCTGGGAGTTTCACACGTACCAGGTATATATGTGTACTTATCCTGTGTGTTATATATGACACTGGGCGCCGAATGTCGCAATGCAAAACTCCGACTTGTCTGGATTCGCTGTTAAAACATATGACATGTGGCTTCTCTGTGTTTGTTTTACTCTTATGTGGCAGAGTTATACATCGTGTAACAGTCGCAAATGCATTACAGTGTTGGTTATTCATGCATACATAATCCCCTCTCCCAAGTTGGGGGGCGATGGGGTAGCCTAGTGGTTAAAGCGTTCTCTCGTCACGCCGAAGGCCCGGGCTCGATTCCCCACATGGGCACAATGTGTGAAGTCCATTGCTGGTGTCCCCCGCCGTGATATTGCTGGAATATAGCTAAAATCGGCGTTAAACTATAAACTAAACTCACTCACTCACTCTTCCTAGTTGGGACATAGCACGTCTTTCAACACGTTACAGTCTATACACTCGCTGAATGCAGTGTGATCAGTCTGTACTCAAGGGACAGACATTACACACTTCCTTGCCATCATGTAAATCTCTCAATGTAGAATTGACTGTTGTGCATACTATTGATATTTAATATGCCTAAAATATAAACGACGTTCCTCTATAGGGAGATACACGTTGCCTGAAAGGGATGGGGGAGATTTTAGCTTCCCACAGCCTGTTCATTATCGTTGTGTGTTATAATTGATAAACTGTGCATCAAACAAGCCCGATCATACAGCTTGTTGCATTGTGTTTGGGAAATGGCGTTGAACGCTTGGAACCCACAACACATTCGGCTAAGACATATTCGGGTATTCAAATTAAAATGCGGCATGTCAGTAAGTAAGGTTTCTTAAAGTTACATGAATAGAAATAGTTCCAACAGGGATTCCTTCCATTGCTGCCAGAGCTGAATTTTGTGAATATTCAGTATTGGTCAGTGGTGTATTTATACTGGGAGTTCTTGAAGGTACTATTTGATACTACAACCGCCAAGGCCTTTCCAGCATAGTCAAACCCAGAATATGATGGAATGTTCCAGAACAGTCATTCTCTATATGAAAGTCGTGATTCGATCCATCGTCATATTTTATTACATCTCAAGTTACAAGAAAACCAACAGTTGTGTTGAAGTCATCTTTCACCTTGGACACTCCGGATAGGGCGTTTTGGATGCTAGACCAGTGTTGTAGCAAAGTGAATATTACCACCACTGTCTCTATTGCTGTTATCACTGCTTTCTGCCACTGGGTTTGTACTGCCACCTCTGTACTGATTTCCCTTGGTTGTAAACATAGAATTCAATTGTGAATTAAATCACATTTCTTTATTGTTTGTTGGTTTCAATATGGGAATAAACTCGTAACAATACAGTTATCTATTTTCTTGACTCAGCATGTAATGATTAAAGTGATCTGTGGACGTGTAATAGCCGGCTTCAACTCTGTAAAATCCATGTGTGTGTGTTGTAAAACATGAACGTTTCAATCCGTAATGGGACATGCCTCGACAATTGGTTCAACGGCGTGACAGGTCCGCATCAATCCGCAGATTACAATTTCAGGGTGTTTCTCCACTCCTCTTGTACACCACTCAAGATATACTCTATGGGACATCTGTCAGGGATCATGGCTGTGGTACGGGCTATATCGGCTTGAACAACAAACGGCCAGCAAACGGTAACATCAAAATGTTGTTTCGTCAGTGCCATTGTTTTACGAACAATGTGCATTGGTCTTCTGACTCATATCATACCCCAAACCCGTGAAGTTGCCAAACGCTGACGAAAGCACGCCGTTCGCCAGCAGGACGCCAGGCAAGCCTACACCTTTCCAGAATAAAACATCGGAGAACATAATGATGCCATCTACTATTGCTTCATTTTCACATCTGAGTGTGACTCTTGACTTCCAGTGTTCGAAACCCCACATCGAAAACATGAAATAACAGTCGCGTCAGAAAATTCAGTATTCTTCAAGTCCTGTGACAGAATATGTTACCATGGGGGACATCTTCTGATTATTTGGCTCCTGCCAGTCTTTGCCGTAATTGTAGCCAGCCATCCTCGATGATCTCTGCTGCTGTGCTGTTCTGAAGCAGCGCCCTGTTGTGCTAGATACCACTGTTGCTCTTCGACGTGTCATCAAGCACCTGCTATGACATTTAATGATCAAAGGACCCTGTGTGGACTCAGTAGAAAAGATAACTAGAACAAGAACAATATAATCTGTCGGACGTGTAAATACATCCCAACAAACAACAACAGGATTTGTCCATAAGTCTCTGTCAGAACATGAAAATAATCTGAGCAGTATCGGTGCAGAATATGCCCAATACATGAACGTCATTTGTATTGATGTTCTTCAGGTCGACCTTCACCGTTGTCATTCTCGGTCTTTGCCGTAATTGTAGTAGCACAAAACTGTATCCGATTAACGCCACAGGCTGTATTTCAGCTTAACAGGACATCGGAGTAATTATTATGCATCTACCCACAGACCCTAAAGTGAACCGACCAACGCTGTTTGCGGTAATCAAAGAGTTTTCACGCCGTCATTCCTAACACAGAGACTCTGGTCCTGGAGACATTGCACTGGGCGGTGCTGTTCACTGGTTATCAGTACTGACAATATAACACTGAAAACAAACGTACAACTGTAGAAACAACTTACAAATCCGCTAATTTTAGCGTATGTCAATGTATCTAATGGTATTTCACATACCCTTCCTGCCGCCCCGATCGGGTCTTACAACACACATCAAAAACCCAGTGTAGTCCCGATCCTTTCAGCATAAGTTGTTATTTTTGTTTTCGGGAAAAAGATATATATTTTTGGCAATACTTTTCGTTTTTCATTCGCTCAAATATTATGAGACGTCACATGGAGAGAAAGGATTTCTCGGTCCGCTTCCGACAGTTTTTGCCGCACATACGGCACCCTGCCAACTCGTGATGACGTTCCTGGGTCAGCGGTCAACCGGATATCGTCTGTTTCCGACATGCTGGTGTACTCCGTCGCAGACGTTCCTCGCGGGGAGTCGTCATTGCAGCACCGGCACCATCGTTCAGACAACGTCCGGAACACGTACACTCTTCTGAAACGAAGACCGAAAGACTTAAACTCTGTGGGACATCATGAAATCAGAAATGAAGATCCATCTCTGGAGACTCCTATAAAGAGACGAAATTATATTCACGAGACATCTTATATCTTTTGCGTCCTGAAAACATATTTCGTGTGCAATTGTGGCAAATTTGGAATGCATTAAGTCCAAGGGTGAGGCAATGTGACATGATCTGAGACGACTTGACGTGTTCGACCCATATGGCTGCAAGTAAACAAGTACACACATATGAATCCATTTACCCAGGGATTCTGTGTGTGTAACCTTTCAGTATAATCATACATTTATACTTAAGAATACCACGTACTGAAGTCATTTTTGAATGGTAACTGCAGCAAATGTTGCTGTCGTAACTACAATTTTACGTTATAATATTTACTGTGATTCACCTGGATGTATTGGCGCATTGGCGTAAATTAATAAGTATGGAAGAAAATAGATACCTTAAATATATTATCTTATGCTTAAAAGAATGGATAAAAATAGAGGAAAGTCATTGGAAAATAAACATAAAACTAATTCACATTTGTGGTTGTAATTATGCTTGGGATTTCAAAAATTATTTTGTTAATGCTGATTCATTTATTTGGCAGTTCGTGCAAAATGTTAACGATTTAAATGCTCAGTCAATTGTGTCCATGTTAAATTACATTTACTACATTCTTCACTATATAGAAATGTTATGCATTTACCAGGTTGTGGTTACGTATCTCTCGTCTCCAGGAGCGGTATGTTCATCTGACGATACTGTAACCCTGTCCTGTTTGTTGTCTAACTATACAGTGTTGTTGCTGTAAGTCAGTTTACCAATACATTCAAACGATCTCTCGTCATCAGGAGCTGTATGTTCACCGCGGCCGGCACTTCCCGGTCAGTGAACTGATCGTGGACCTTTGTACCGAATGAAACAGTGTACATGTTTTCGTAAACATCCTTCATACAAACATCCTTCATTCTCTGCATAATGGTCAATACCCCAGTGACCCTTGCACAGTGAGAGTAAATTCTTATTTAAAATCGCTTTCATTAGACAAATTGCACTTTCAACGTACGGCTTCATTTGTTATTGAACATCTACATTTTCCCCTAAAACACATGTAACCAAACAACCACTACAGAGCTACATCTTTTTCTAAAACCCGTCAACCTAATGTACACGTGCGATTTGTTCGAGGAGGTGAACTTTGCGTTGCTGATACAATTTACTCAATCAAGATGTGATTCCCAAATCAATAATTCGTCAAGAAATTATAACGACCTCGGCACACCAGTCTCTCCACGGAAGCCTCAACATTTCACGTAGATTGAAATAAGTTACATATTTCATTAATCACTTAACAGCTGACAGGTATTTTATTTCCTTTCGTTGACAACGTTTTCTATCCGGAAGGTTAGAACTGAGATGTTGATGTGACGGCCATTGCGAAAAGACTCTCTTGAGACGGCAAATAAATTGGAATTCCTTTCAATCTGAGGATGGATTTCCTACTTTCTAATAAAACCCACCTAGTAAAACAAGACACTCTGTATAGCGTTATACATATGCTGGCTTTGAATAAAGCACTTCCATTTTGAAAGGGATCTGGGGAACTTCGGCTGGGAACCATACTACAACGCCATTGAGCGCTGTGTGCTTTAACATATCGTTTCATAAACCGGCTTCATATAGGAGAAATAACTGGATTACAGACGAATCAAGTATGTCGATGCAGATGAACGGGTAAAATCGTAACAAATGAAAGAGGAAGATGGCCACCTTGAAAATAATTATAATGGTGTATATTTTAAAAGTCAAAGAAAGTAAATGTAGTAGCTGAATTTCCCCTTCGCTTGAATGTCCTATGTATAATATTCTAAGAGTGATAAATAATTGTGCACATCTTTCCCCAGTGAGAAGTATCTGGCAAAGAACATTATCACCAACCAGCGGAATATACTTCAATCCGTCTTTTATGTACATATTGCAAAATAACATTTGTCGTTTTTCACTCAATGAGCTTCCCAAGTGTATTTGCCACAGCTTCAACGGAAACAGTGCTTCATTGGATTTTGAGCCGCCTTTAAGATATCAAGTGGTGTTTTGATCGTTAAGATATTTAAATATTTTGATGAATGTTTTTGTGATCATAACAGCGTCAAAATAACGCTTACGGATAGCAAAGGACATGTTGAAAATCAGTGCAAACAGGACTGGCGCAAAATGAAGTTACAAGAACATTTGTCGTCTTTAGAGACATTTTCGTCATTAAAACATCACGTCATTGCAACGGCCCTGGTCATCCAAGTGCGACGTCACGTCAACCAGACAACCACATTTGTTTGGTGTTACTACGCAAACGATACCAAACTATATATACACTAACCTCGTCACCGCATGATACGGTTTGGTGTCGACAGTTGCTGCGGTTCAGAAAACAAGACTGGTAAAGTGTATTCACATATAAATCCGAGTTTCAATCGGATGCATCGAGGGTCATCAGGCGACCAGGAGAACGTTTTAGTCATCCATTCATATCAGTTTTACAGCTATTTTGTCCAATACTGGACATTCTTTAGCTCTGACATTCTATTTTTACTTAACTTCTTCAGTTGGGGGCGGAAGAGTAAAGGCCTGGTGTTGCACCACAACTCACCATTGTTAATGGCAATTTGAGTTATGTACCGATCATCGTTCGAGACGATGTCTATCCTATCTGCAGGGACGTAGCGTCAGGTTGCAACAGGACAATGCAAGTCGACGCACGTCTTGCGACGTTCTGATGCAGCATGCTGTACTGCCATGTCCCGCTGTTACTCCTGCTTTCTACCATCTGTCGGCTCCATCCCTAACACTATCTCACCTGTTGCCACTATGGGGATTGTCATATGAATTTGTTGTGAAAAGACCTGGCTCAAACAAATGCTGTTATCTTCAATAACCCGACATTGATACCACTTGTATGAAGCACAGTAACTTCTTCCTTGAGTATATATTGAAAGGCAAAGATTGCCCTCCAGCTGATTCAGTCGTGACGTGCTGTATCTTCCAGCAGGATATTGTTGACGCGGGTCACTAGATCTTTGAGACTATAATACATATTGTGCATGTCACTGAATGGTCTCACATTAACACTTAGATGCGCTTTTAGTTGAAAAGATCAGGCGTTTCCAATCATCCCGACTGAGTATGTAGAGTATCTGGAAGGAAATCATTTGTACTGACAAACGTGTTCAGACGCCTCACCTTCACATGTACTTCTCTCAAAGCCCAAATGAATATGCATTACATACTGATATATATATATTGATTGCTTACCGCCGACATATTAAAAATGATCACCTGTGGGTTATTTGCAAACAACACTGTGTCTCATGACACAAATTAAAAAAGCGGTAATTCGTATTATACGGTGACATGTGAATGTTTTCATGCGAGGCGCACACATATGACCAATATCATTCTCAAAAGACAATTCTACGACAGCATATTTATCCAGTCAATAAAGAAGTAAATGTTGTGTCTAAGTTTGTTTGAAGAAATATCTGAGGAGCAGGTAACCTTATTTTTCGTAGCGCTAAAAATTACGGAATATTATGGTCCACTGGAATGACCTGGAAGTAACAAGGCTTCCAGTTGAGCACTGAGTGGTCTGGTGTCACAGAAGCAGTAAGGAGAAGCGTTTCAGAAGACACTTTAAGTTCCAAACCGGACCCTAATCGAGAAGCAAAATGCTTCAATGCAGAACCATTAACCGCCTTATTATGGCATGGATGTGATTACTTTAAAGGCGTCACCTGGAGGAAAGAGCCCGCGACGGATCGATTGTACCTAAATTAGTTTATGAAACCAACCTATCTGAACATTATCATCAAGTGATACGATTTTAGTTTCGGTAAAATGTCTTTTATTTCATTTTGTCACCTGATTACATATTAGTTTTTCTTTTACAGAGTATAATGAGATTCCAGACTCTGTTTGAGTCTCGTGTGATAAGTCAGACTTGGTAATTGCCAGTAATTAAGGATCATCATCGGGGATTATGGGGTCAAAATGTGGGGATGTATACAGCAGAACGATACCAATCACTGGCCTGGTAGGGCAGTACAATGTTACTATGGTACCACCACAGAACACATTTCACAAGTAATATGTCCTTATATCGTCTACACATTTTATCACTGACTTTAAGTTTCAAGTGATTTGAATAAAGGGACTGTGACACGTGAGTGAAAGACTTGACCAATCCAGGTAACAATGAAGCAAATAACTGACAAATGCAAATGGTTATGTTTTAAGTTGTGAACCATTTAAATGCAAGGAACAAGTCAACTTTTTTATAAACACAGGCATGATCAGTTGTGAAGGTTTTGCAATACATCACAATTTGTATCTACAGATCGATCAAAGGATTTCGACCAAGTTGTCAGCACCAAGGTCCGAGACTGCGTCGCTCTGACTACCAGATAACTGTTCCTTCTAAATCCGAATCAAGAGTATTTAAAGGCTCTAGAGTATACAAATAAACAACAAACGTAAACAGTTTCTTGTAATTTTAGATTATTGTTGTACGGTATAATCCTCTTGTCTGCTACCACTGTCTCTTCTTTTACATCACAGCTAAAGACAGACTTGTTTGATCAGGACTACCAGTTCCAGCGATAAACTCTCTGCTTGCACACAGAACACATCATGTTTGTGAATTGCTGCGTTTTATAAACGCATGTATTATTATTATTTTGTCAGATACCCCGTCGTGTTGACATTGTGGGGCGTTATGGCTGCTGCTGCTGCAGTACATGTAGGTTTGTGATGCTACGTCTAATTTCATAATTTCAGAGATTACAAGACTGCGATCAGATTCTATCTCAGACATGTAATGGAAACGAAGTGGAACAACCATATGGATATAGATATCTTACATAGTCTAGGTTACACCAACTTGGATTGTAAGGTTACATTTAATGAGATCATCAGGCTATGCTATCGTGTTGGCCATTCAAATTATACACACAAGTCCATATTGAAAGGTTGTTTTCCATCTCAGGGGATAAATATTTGAAATCACTACCTAAGGGATCTTTAAAAAATGCTACCTTTAATAATACATGAATATATTTAAAGAGTGGTTTTTTTTGGTTGCTGGTAATGTATAGCGCTTTTTAATGTATTTCTGAATTTAGCAATATCTTTATTGTTACATTACATGCTAGTGTTAAATAAATAAATAAATATGTATATATATATATA
>VKKT01001465.1:56919-69210 GCA_008038995.1 Haliotis laevigata | reverse complement strand
GAACCCGGGTCTTCGGCGTGACGAGCCAACGCTTTAACCATTAGGCCACCCCACCGCCCCAATATAAACGAAATAAGCACCGTTGTTAAGACATATTGTGTTATGAAGAAAGGGCATTCTCCATACAACTGATAAAACACATTAATCTGGTGCAGCTCAATACCGCATCTCCCAATAGCACCGACCTAAGTAGACTTTATCATTTCAGTACTGAATCCGTCTTCGCGGAACTGATGAATCATGCCATCATTCTTCCGTTCTTGTGTATGCCTGTCAAGTACAATCCACAAGACTTGAGAAGATGAATTGCGGAATCATTTAATTGAAGATCTCTTTATAAAGACTTATGTGTGACGTCACCAGTGCTGTTGCAATGCATTTCTTTTCGGCCTTGTGACAATATGTCACTGATGGTCAGCCACTGACCAGGGCCGCATTACCACAACACGAAAACACACTAGCTTGGGGTAGCCATTCACAGAACCCTATATTTACTATATGCACAGAGCCCTACATTTACTATATTCACAGAACCCTATATTTACTATATTCACATAACGCTATATTTACTATATTCACAGAACCCTATATTTACTATATTCACAGAAACCTATATTTACTATATTCACAGAACCCTATATTTACTATATTCACAGAACCTTATATTCACTCTATTCACAGAACCCCATATTTACTATATTCACAGAACCTTATATTTACTATATTCACAGAACCCTATATTAACTATATTCACAGAACCTTATATTTACTATATTCACAGAACCTTATATTCATTATATTCAAAGAACCCTATATTTTCGGTTTCATTTGAGCTCGGCGATTACCGTGGCGCCTGAGTGAGTGTATGCCTCCGTGACTGACAGATGTGTTCAGTCAGTATCAGCGAAACGTTGAGCATAGTCTGCTCCATCAGGGGAACCAGTCTAAATCACTTGCAAAAGTAAGGCAAGTGTTCACCTCAGGGAAACATAGGAACACATCATCAAATTAGGAAGAGGAATTTGCATGGAATATCATTTCTGTCACGGACACCCCACACGTAAAAATGTCGACCACAATCACAATTATAAAACGTTTGGGTTTTACATGGCGTGTGATGTGTCAACGTGGAATTTCCCCAACTGTGTGGAACTGTGCAGCGCACCAACAGTGTTGCTTTCATTAATTCCAATTAATGAAGCTTTTTAAATGATTAACACATGTTTTCATTGTATTATTAATTACATTTTCATCGCTGTGTTGCCCATATAGCGGATGGAATGATAATGAACACTGTATACTGCTGACGTTATTTATTTATTGGATTACACAATAAAGAACAAGGATATTAATTAATATTTCCACATGTCTCTCTCATTTCAGTTATGATCCACAAAATGTCCATTGAATCTGATGCGGTTATGGCAACAAACTTTGCATGTTGCTGTTGTGTTTCCTTCATGGCGAAGTTACATTGTTATGCCCTGGTCACTGGGTCACTCAGACCATCATGTCGCCTCTTAACTGTGTAGCGGCGACGTTATGACATCAGCTTCTATCATCAACCATCAGTGTTACGTCATTAGGGGAACAGAAGGGACACAAGGGAAGGCACTTCATACGTTTCGAAACCATCATGGCTAATACTTGTATACAGGACTGTTGTCCGCATAGCTAAGGTAGGACGTGCCTCGGTTATAAAGTGACAGGAACTTCTCGTTTGTTTGTTGTTTAACACCGCACTCAACAATATTCTAACTACATGCATAAGGCGGCGTTCTGTGAATAATCGAGTCTGGACCGGACAATCCAGTGATCAACACGGTCCCGTTAGTCGCCTCCTACGACAAGCATGGGTTGCTGAAGACCAGTTCTTACCCGGGTCTACACGGGTCGACAAGTACTCCTACAAAGGTTTTACAATATATGTATTTACCATGTCGGAACACATTAGTTCAAAGATCGTTAATCTTGAAACATTTTCTTATGACTGATCAATGATGTCATACCGCTTTTGTCATAGATCATTGTCATATTCATTTGAACCTGCCACATATATACCTGAATAATAGGTTACATCAACGAGTTGATTTGATTTAAAAATGATACAAAGATATTTAAAAAGTACAGTATCGATTGTATACCAAAGAAATTAGTAAGAAATGTATTTGTCTCTTTGATATGATAAACGACGCCAGTATATATCTCATTTTGAGCTGACTTCTAGCATTAAGATAAATTAACCACGTGAACACGTACATGCAGTATACTCCAATACCAAATACAAAACCTATGTCAAAATTAGGAAAGGCATTCAACACAAAGGTTGAAGAGAAGGATCACAAAGAGCTTAACGTTCTGTTCAACGTGTAAACTGTTTGCCTATACTGTTAAATTTTCCTTCTCTTCACATTGTGATATTGCATTCTCGTTGATTGATCATTGCAGGCAGAAAATGAAAAGCGCAATTTACAGTAAAACAAACCTCAATTCCTTATCAACAAACAAATATACATTGTATGGTTGACTTTCATCCAACGATGATTACCAACATTCACTAACATTGTATCCCACTTCAAAGTACCTTCTGTTGATTTTATCCGTTTGTGAGAGGCGAATTAATCTATTCTTATTCATTTGATGCTTCACACGGAATGGTACACCAACTAACATGAAAGGAAACGTATTAGTCGGAGTCTACAGCTGAACTAACAACTACTTCATGGGTGAGTGAGTTTAGTTTTTCGCCGCTTTCAGCAATATTCCAGCAATATCAGGGAGGAGGACACCANAAATGGGCTTCACACATTGTACACATGTGGGGAATCGAACCCGGGTCTTCGGCGTGACGGGCGAACGTTTTAACCACTATGCTACCCCATCGCCCAAATTAGTGAGTGTGTGAGTTGAGTGTATAAACGCATTCCTTTTCTATCATATCCCCTGTCATATAGGAGGGCAGTGATGGAGGCGTTTGACGTTCACCACCTGGGTGTAACACACGAGTACAGGTACTGACAAACTCAAACATAGACTAGGCAAACTGGGATTCGAACCCATGATCATAAGATTCTTGCGTGTCCAACTGTCTGAACTCACCTGTGCCCACAACTATTTCAGGCGTTGATGTTGTGCATTGATTTGTGACAATCTCTATTTGTATGTTATATATATATTGTTTTAAATCCCCAGCTGCAAAGACTGATATACGTTTACCAGTTAAGCTACAATGATGGGACCCGTGAAGATCCGGGTTAGAATTGATCTTCAGTAACCCATGCTTGTCGTAAGAGGCGACTAACGGGATCGGGTGGTCAGGCACGCTGACTTGGTTGACACATGTCATTGTATCCCAATTGCGTAGATCGATGTGCATTCTGTTGATCACCTGATTGTCAGGTCCAGACTCGACTATTTACAGACCGCCGCCATACAGCTGGAATATTGCTGGGTGCGGTGTAAAACTAAACTCACTCACTACAATGACGTGTAAAGTGCACGTTAATCTGAATCAGAATACCTAAAAAATTCTTCGATGAAATATCCTAAATGAGAATATACATATATATAGATGTTTAAGACATCTGTACAATTCAATAAGAAATATATACATAGAAACTCAATCTCCGACAGTAAAAACATGGAGACATCATCTCGACTGTTAACAGATCCAGCTAAGTGTTGTGTTCATAGTCCAATTATAATCCGGTACTCCAGCACCTGGGGGCCACCACTTTAATTGAGTTTGTTGCATAGTTGTGTTGTGTTTTGCGATGGTGTTCTTTTGTTATGTATAGTTATGTTATAGTCGCCGTTGAGTAGAGTTTGGAAGAAGCCAACATGATACCGTTATTAATACTTTGTCACTCTTCAACAAAGCGATCTTAGCTAAGGCGATTGTACTTTCCATGCTCTCTAAGGCTGCTTACTTGAAGGAAATCCTGATGTAGAAAGTAAGCGAGTGAGTGGAAATGTGACGTCACACCGGCATTATTTTAGGAAATTCGTCACGAGATGAAGTTAAACATTGACAGCAAAATACTTAGGCTGTATAAAATAACGTGGGAAAAGATCAGTACAAGAACTAGTTTGTCACAGATTTTAGTTAAAACGTTTTGAGAACATGTAAAAGAATACACTTTTATTCAAAAACACAAAAAACGGCCAGCAAGGAGATCACGTAGGCGTACGATACTTCTGCTACACGTATGGTTCCCCAGCAGCATTTACAGTGTGCGCAGTGTTTAGTCATTAATCAAACACAACAAACCAACTAACACAACAACCCAACAAGCACAACAACCCAACAAACACACAGCGATGAAAACTATGGCAGGAATAACATACTTGGAAACAATGGTTTTACATACTATCCCGGGAGCCAAATCTCTACCACGCCTCAACCCCCGTCCTGGACACACCACAAACAATCTTACTCACTGAACATTTATAACAAACAACTATGTACTTCAAATGTTTTCAAAATTCGCAGTAAACCATTGCTTAAATGATAACTTCTATTATCAAGAAGATCCTTCATGATAAACACCTCGAAATATTTCGCCCTGATCAAGCAGTACCGAGTACCTATTTATCGCCAGCAATCAGTACTAGTTTCTTTATCATGCCATAAACCGTGTTCCTAATATTTCGTGACCTTCTGATTTCCCTTGCTTGCCCGCTGAAGACGACATGTCAGGGGAGCGCTATAGAGCTAACCAGCAAGCTGCTCCTGTCTTGATGGTTCCTACAGCTCTTTCACCAGGCACTTATCCGCCACTCAGACAGTTCCTGACATCTCTGTAACATGCTTTTGACTTCGGCTTTTGATTATGTACAGGAAGGACCAAGGCATAATATCACCAGAACAAAGATCACTGGAAAATCTGACAATTACTGCATTTCTGTATGCTCCGGGCACCATCGATCTACGGGAGACGAGTAGTGCCACAGTGTTTCTGGGAAACTCGTAAAGGTGGCGGGATGGTAGGTAATGGGAGATCTTACACCCCTGGCACTAGATTCTATGGATTGATAAATGGCACAGTTTGTAGTAATGGTCAATAACGTCACAGTGCTAGATGCCGTGGTTGTGACAGAGTGTTTGAATCAACCTTCTTGTGCTTTATGATCCGTTCTAGTCCGCACTCGCTGGTTGTACAATTTCAGCGTGTAATATCTGATACTGCTCTGGTTTATCGCCTACAGATACATCCACATAACCACACGCAGTGTCTGTCATCAAACTGATCCATACCAACAAGGAGTGATAACAATAGTAAGATCATAATATGTAGTCATATTTCTACGAAGACATTTGTACTAAGAATGCTTCATTCAACAGTATTAAGTATGATACGCATATAAGTCGATCGTCTCCATGATTTACTGTTACAAAAACTACTAAATCATATTTCGAGTTTAGGCAATGAAGATTGCGTATATGTGGAAGTACTGTAACGTGCACTTACACAAATAATATAAATGTATTTCAGATGCAATCATTGTACGTAAAACATGTGATTTACATACACGTAATGTAGTTCCCATTGGGTATACGATGTTGCAGACCATGTTTATAATGTCCCAGCAAGGCTTCCATACCATACAATTGCACAATCACCATATGTCATGAGACGAAACTGAGATATTGAAAGCGATGGAAAATCTGTGAATGAAGCAGAGGAAGTGCGTACTGATGGCGCTAGCGGTGACAGCTTTTGTTGCGAAGGAGGAACTCTGATATGCGCGAAAGGCAACAGGATGAGTTAATTCCCTAGAAATACGAAGTTAAACACTTCGAGTTTTTTAAACACCAAATTACACATTAAGATTCTCGCCAGAGGCATCAGGTGATCCATTTGGTTTGGGCGTTTTAACAGTCTGATTGAAAATTTGTCAGCAGCTGGGTTAAGCAGATGTGTCTTTGAAGTAAAGAAGCCTATTTTCTGTGATACAATTATGGCAAAAATATATTGCCATGATATGGATGGAAATAGAAACAAAATGCTGGTTCGTTTCAACAAGGAAAGACGTCCAAAACAACCTTAATTGCATACACCAAAAACTAATGCATTTTCGCTATGAATATTTTTATATACCAAGCTTTCTTTGCAATGGTTAATCCATCGGTACGGTGTAGACCCTTGATAATGCACAGTACAATGTAACCACGAACCATTGTGCAACCTCTCCTTCATTCTTGCAACATAAAATACAGAAGAATTAAAGAAGAATTCGTAATGTGACACATTGAGATAATAGTTTAGTCTTCCTTTGGCTAGTCATGAATCCTTCAGTTTACGTTATATAAATACTCAATAAATACAAAATATTCACCTTCAAGGTACTACATAGATGTGTTCAGATCTCTTTCATCTTATCAATTTTCCATAAATGTCACTTTGACTAGCAGTCATCTAGTTTTCACTCCGAGATGACTGCTTAATGACAGTATGATATTGTTCCATGTGTACTGCAAGTGTCACAAGCTATGGCAATATTTGCATTTCGATGCAGTCAGACATTAAATCCGCATCATAATGTGAATCTTTGGATTTTACGCATCTTCAGTCACCTTGTATGTACTTCATGATGGGATGGTGACACGATGTTATTTCGTTTGTAATCTGTGTGGTACTGTGGTACGGAAGAACTTTTTAAGAAGTGAAAGAGATCAAACTTGTTTATTGATTGTTTTCGCATACTTCAACATGCAGTGATAATCAATACTGACACACACACCGTACACTTTTGGCATGTTTGTGTTATATACTACTCACACTTTGCCAAGGATTACAAACATTCACAACTTTACTCAGACGTAAATTTAAAACTGGGTAAATAATAATGTGGTAACCCCCTCATTAGGCAAATAGTCACTCTAATCTAACCTTATGCACTTGATACATGTGTAACCATGAAAATGGTTTCCATGGCACCAATCAACCATTTTGCAAATTATGGAACGAGTCATTGACAAATAAACAACACATGTGAATAGCAGATATAGGATCTACAATATGCAACGACATACTGAAACCTAGGATCCATGCTTAAAATAAGCTTAGGTATTTAAACCAAATTTGACCCCACATAATAGTTTTCTGTTGAATCTATTATTTGATCCTTAGCAAAGTGTGAATAGTATATATCAATGAACGACGGTATAATCTAACAATGTGTGTTTACATGTATCACATTTCTTTAAAACATTAACTCTGCATGCGATGTACATCATCACAAAGTGTTATGCCAGAGCCAGAAAACTATATTTTGCGCATCTTTTGGTCATCCGCACGACAAGTAACCTTTGATTAAATCCAGTTCAAGTGCAAAAACACAGAATTCAGCCACAAGAACAATCCTATAAACCCAGATATCAGTGAATTAGCAGAGATTTTGGCCAAGACGATCTGTTGACCACCTCTAAATGCCCATTTGGCCAATGACTAGCCACATCAAATACTTACAAAGCAATATGCTTTATAAGTTGCTATATATTGTCAGGGTAGTAATTACATTGTGCATGCATGCTTCAGAACAACCTGTTCCTTGTCTTGTGCAAATGCAGCTGGACATACAAATATCCATTTCAATCTGAAGATGCTAAACCATGTTTTAGCAACCCTACATTCATGTTGCATAAGGAATTCATAAATTTGAATACTATCTGGATGATAAATTTAATTTTAAACGGAAAAACGACAAATATTAATTCAAGAAATATATATCTGCAATCTTCACAAATTGTCAAACTTGTGAGGCATGCGGTGAGGGGAGTTTTTCTCGGACTTCCTGTCTTCCCAACGGATAGCAGGGAAAACGCATGATGCATCTGAAAGTTAGGCAGTTTTCTGGACATATACCAGATCAGTTTGCGAAAACATCCACAAGGAGACCGGAAATGTTATAGATTAAGGTATTCGGAACATGTAGACCCATGGTCACCTCGGTGTATATCACGTCAAAACACCAGCCGTAACACCTGATGAGCCTGGGTGGCCGCACTGTTTGACCAGATATCTGAAGTATGTGTCTCCGCTACACCACAGTAGACCTCCATGCATTGTATAGACACCCTGAAGATGCCTCTCCACTTCTCAAGACATCTGGCCATCATATAAGAACAGGTCTACTTTTTTGCATTGTCAGAAGAAAAGATAATTCAAAATAATAAGATTTAACATTAGGAAAAACAAAGCTGAAACAAAGGGGAAAAAATACGGAAACAAAGCTGTTCTTGACAATCAAAGCTTCAAACGCTGGCTACAGCAGAGGCCTCGGGGAACTTCTATTGGGTGCCTGCGGGAATTGTCTCCCTTCTAACTGCATCGGTTGATATGTGCCTGAAACAATGACCACAGTTGTGAATGCTAACCACCCTCCGACTATTGCAACTCCACCACTTCTTGGTTATCAGTCTTCTCTATTTTTATTTGGAACACATATCATCGCTCAGTACTTTTATGTAATGTATGCAAACTGTGCCCTATATACAATGGCATGCTATATTTGTAACATGAACGTATTGAACTTCCACAAAGCAACGTTAAAAAGTATTAGAAGTAGCTGTGACCAAAGCGGTCATTTGTGTAAGGAAGGAAATAACACACATCCCTATTTACTGTTAGAAGATTGCGGAAAACTCTCACTGTTGGTTTACAACACACTATTCCACTGCACACTGCGCAAAGGGAATTATACACTGCACACTATTCACTACACACTATTCCACTGCACACTGCACAATGGGAATTATACACTGCACACTGCACAATGAGCATTATACACAGCACACTGTTCACCATACACTGCACTCTCCGTACTACACACTATTACACTGCAAACTATTCACTACACACTTCGGACTATACACTATTCCACTGCACACTGCACTATGGGAATTATACACAGCACACTATTCACTACACACTCCGCACTAAACACTATTCCACTGCACACTGCACTATGGGAATTATACACTGCACACTTTTCACTACATGTTCCGCACTAAACACTATTACACTGCGCAATACACAATGGGAATTATACACTGCACACTTTCCACTACACGCTCCGCACTAAAAACTATTACACTGCGCACTACACAATGGAAATTATACACTGCACACTTTTCACTACACACTCCGCAGTACACACTATTCCACTGCACATTGCATAATGGGAATTATACACTGCACACTATTCACTACACACTCCACACTACACACTATTCCACTGCACATTGCACAATGGGAATTATACACTGCACACTATTCACTACACACTCCGCACTACACACTTTCAGACTGCACTATGGGCACTATACACTGCACACTATTCGCAATTCACTGCACACTCCGCACTACACACCATTCCACTGCACAGTGCACAAGGGGCTTTACACACTGCACACTATTCTCTGTTCACTACACACTCCGCAGTACACACTATTCCACTGCACATTGCACTATGGGCATTGTACACTGCACACTATTCACTACACACTCCGCACTACACACTATTCCACTGCACATTGCACAATGGGAATTATACACTGCACACTATTTACTACACACTCCGCACTACACACTATCACACTGCACTATGGGCATTATACACTGCACACTATTCACTATACACTCCGCCCTTCACACTATTACACTGGACACAACACTATGGGCATTATACACTGCACACTATTCACTACATACTCCGCACTAAACACTATTCCAGTGCACACTGCACTATGGGCATTATACACTGCACACTATTACACTGCACTATGGGAATTATACACTGCACACTATTACACTGCACTATGGGCATTATACACTACACACTATTACACTGCACTATGGGCATTATACACTACACACTATTCACTACACACTCCGCACTACACACTATTCCACTGCACACTGCACTATGGACATTATACACTTCACACTATTCACTACATACTCCGCACTACACACAATTACACTGCACTATGGGCATTATACACTGTACACTATTACACTGCACTATGGGCATTATACACTGCACACTATTACACTGCACTATGGGCATTATACACTACACACTATTACACTGCACTATGGGCATTATACACAGCACACTATTCACTTCACACTCCGCACTACACACTATTGCACTGCATAGCTTAGTTATTTTGAAAAACAATAAAGTAAAGTATCCAAAAACTGAATTTCAGTCGCCAAAACAATAAACAACTATAAAGCTGTATTTTACAGATTCCGTTAGTCTTTTACAAATTGCGTTAAAAATCGTTTTTACATTTTGCGTTAGGTGTTTACATCTTGCGTTAAAGATATTTTTTACATTTGGCGTTAATGATTTACATATTGAGTTATATTTTACGTTTTGTGTTAAGTTTTTACATATTGCGTTAGTTTTTAGATATTGTCTTGATATTACATATTGGGGTTGTACACCGTATAGATGTGATGTTTCAACAAGAAGGGCATGGGTGTACATCCTTACACAGTTATGGGATATACGTTTGTGTTTCCCTGAAATATTCATAGCAGTCATAGCAAAGCATAACTATCTCACCTGATCCGCTGTCTCGTAGAAATTGTCTTGGTAAGGACTGCTCGGATCCTGTAGAAAGAAATCCAGACAGATACGCGTAATACTTGATATATTGTTGTCTTCTTTATTGTTGTTGTTGTTTTTGAAAAGCTTATTTGGTTACATATTTAAACATATTAACGTATAACATAGAAATTATCATTCTGTGTTTCTCTTAAAAAACGTGATCAAAACTCCGTTCTCATTTGCTGTTTTTCATCGTTACGGACTCGAATGTCAAATGTTGTAACTTACCTGACCCCCCCCAGCTGCATGTTCCGCAGCACAGGTCGAGATTATATGGACAGTCAGTCTGGGGGATGAGTTTCGAAGTACACCAAGTGCTCTTGTCTCCATACTCACATCCTTAAACACACAGTCAACATTATGTCGTTGAAAGTATGACTGGACATTAACCTGCATTCATGGTTTAGTGTTTAACGGAGGCGGTGGGCTAGCCTAGTGGTTAAAGCGTTCGCTCGTCATCCCGAAGGCCCGTGTTCGATTCCCCACATGGGTACAATGTGTGCAGCCAATTTCTGGTCTCCCCCGCCGTGATGTTGCTGGGATATTGCTAACAGTGGCGTAAAACCATACCCCATAACTCACTAGTGTGTAACGATTGTCTTAATGTTAATGAGGATGTACCTACTGCAAGAATTAAGAGGCAAATGTTTTATATGTGAATCGTAAACCTCTTTCTTGACACCTGAAACTGCAGTAACACTGATTATTCCCACAACTCTACAAATATTTGACAGACACATATATTCTGATACCTTGTTATTATTCCTTATTAATGTAAAAAACTGTTTCAATGCCACATTGGACACTCATGGTGAAGGTTTTCGCCAACATAATCAGTACACTATAAGCTGGAAGTATGAGTACTTCCCCATCACTGAGTATCACCAATGACATCCCCGTGAGACAGCTCATGGTGAAGGTTTCGCCAACATAATCAGTACACTCTAAGCTGGAAGTATGAGTACTTCCCCATCACAGAGTATCACCAATGACACCCCCGTGAGACAGCTCATGGTGAAGGTTTCGCCAACATAATCAGTACACTATAAGCTGGAAGTATGAGTACTTCCCAATCACAGAGTATCACCAATGACACCCCCGTGAGACAGCTGATGAGACAGCAGGTGTAAGAATGTAATGAGACACGTGGTATGAAAATATGGTGAGACACGTTGTGTGAGAACGTTGTGCTACACGTGCTGTGAGAATGTGCGTGACACGGTTGTGACAATATGAGATAGCTGGTGTGACAATGTGATGAGATACGGAGTGTTACAATGGAGTGAGATATCGGGTGCGACAATGTGTGACACGGTTTGTGACAATGGAGTGAGATATGGGGTGCGACAATGTGTGACACGGTTTGTCACAAGGTGGTGACACATGGGGTGTGGCATTGTGATGAGATAGGGTGTGACAATGTAATGAGATATGGAGTGTGAGAAAACTGGTGAGATACGGGGTGTGAGAATTTGGTGAGATACAGGGTGTGAGAATGCGGTGAGATACGGGGTCTAAGAATGTGGTGGGATACAGGGTGTGACAATGTGGTGACACATGGGGTCAATGTGATGAGATGCGGGGTGTGAGAATGTGGTGAGTTACGGGGTGTAAGAATGTGATGAGATACAGGGTGTGACAATGTGGTGACACATGGGGTGTGAG
>VKKT01001464.1:87116-97388 GCA_008038995.1 Haliotis laevigata | reverse complement strand
CATTGTACCCATGTTGGGAATTGAAGAGATGAGATGAAAATACAACCTTCCTGTCACCTGTCTTGATAAAAGTTTGTAAGAATGTACCTATATGTCAACACAGCCACAGATGTGATACATGAAATTACATAGGCAATGTTGGGATAAAAATAATACCTCTGTGCTCTCAAGATGCACAGAAAAGATGAGCTCACATTCTTGCAGTAAACATTGAGTTAAGATCAACCGGTCAGTTTTGGTGTATAGCAATAATGGTCATATTATACCTTCCATGTCTCATCATATCATCTCTATGGTGTATATTGTTAGTGTTAAAGTGACCAATAAGGATTGTCTTACCTGCACGCAGATACAGTGAGGGCCTATGCAACAGCATGGCATTCCACCATACTGCCGGTCCGCACACTACTGCCTGACTGAGACAGACAACACCCCTTCTTCTCCTCCAACATGGACTCACCCTTACTACATGGGACAGCCAATTATGTGCAGTGGGGGTAATAGGTTGATGCAGATGACTACTTTGAAATTGCGTCTGTTCATTCACCTTATGATGGTAAAAAGTTGATGTTAAAAACTTGCATGATCAACTCTTTTGATATGAAGCAACTGCTTGTTAGGTTATGGAGAATTGAGCCAATATCTTGTATCAATGCTGTACGAATCTGTAATCTACACTGGTCCTATGGAGTTGACGTCCCCAGAATGTTGAAGTCGGAGATTACACACATCATTCTCGTATTACAGCAGCTGCTGTAGCTATCAGCAGCATTGGGATCGGGGGGAAAAACTCATTTTCAAAATAATCCTGTAATAGAGTTCCAACATCAAAGTGTTACATTTACCCTCACCACTATGTTGGGACTGAAATTTTTTACATAGGTTTAAACGTTTGGCACGTAAAGATTTTTTTTAGTTAGCATTACTTAAAAGTTAAAATTATCAGAAAATTACTTAAGATTACCGTTCTCTCAGTGGTTTGAGTCAGCTTATTTCAAACATGAAATGCAGTTAGGGTGTCTAGCACTGACTGCTGTTTTTGGTTGCTCCAGGCAATGGTGGGAAACAAACCTAATTTTATCAGTTCAAAGGGAATTTGATTTTGTGTAATATTTAAACAACAATATTTCTTAAAACCAATGGGTCAGAGGTTTGTCATTTTCCATCTTGTGTAAAAAGACTGTCACTGAAATAACCAAATCTAGACAGTTCAGTGACACTGATTGCCAACACTGGGCTCTGCCTAGTGATCTTGGAAGTCGCTAACTATTGCCGTCAGTAAGAGAAGTGTAAACCAGACATGATTTGCTGCAGAAAGAATGTTTGAGGTGTACGCAATAGAGGAGAAGTATTTGAGATAATTCTGCTCAACAGATGTAGGTATTATAGGATGAGATATAGTCAGTAGGAGTAAAGGATGAATTGTCTTCAGTGTAGGAGGCTACAATGTACCCATTGAGATGTCATCATTAAAGCAGGTCTCTGATGTTCTCAGTAAAGAAGGTCTCTGATGTTCTCAGTAAAGAAGGTCTCAATAAAGCAGGTCTCTGATGTTCTCATTAAAGAAGATCTCTGATGTTCTCAATAAAGCAAGTCTCTGATGTTCTCAATAAAGCAGGTCTCTGATTTTCTCAGTAAAGAAGGTCTCTGATGTTCTCAGTAAATAAGGTCTCTGATGTTCTCAATAAAGCAGGTCTCTGATGTTCTCAATAAAGAAGGTCTCTGATGTTCTCAGTAAAGAAGGTCTCTGATGTTCTCGTTAAATAAGGTCTCTGATGTTCTCAATAAAGCAGGTCTGATGTTCTCATTAAATAAGGTCTCTGATGTTCTCATTTAAGCAGGTCTCTCATGTTCTCAGTAAAGAAGGTCTCTGATGTTCTCATTAAAGCAGGTCTCTGATGTTCTCAGTAAAGAAGGTATCTGATGTTCTCAGTAAAGCAGGTCTCTGATGTTTTCATTTAAGCAGGTCTCTGATGTTCTCAATAAAGCAGGTCTCTGATGTTCTCAGTAAAGCAGGTCTCTGATGTTCTCAGTAAAGCAGGTCTCTGATGTTATTAAAGAAGGTCTCTGATGTTCTCAGTAAAGAAGGTCTCTGATGTTCTCATTAAAGCAGGTCTCTGATGTTCTCATTAAAGCAGGTCTCTGATGTTCTCATTAAAGCAGGTCTCTGATGTTCTCAGTAAAGAAGGTCTCTGATGTTCTCAGTAAAGCAGGTCTCTGATGTTCTAAATAAAGAAGGTCTCTAATGTTCTCAGTAAAGAAGGTCTCTGATGTTCTCATTAAAGCAGGTCTCTGATGTTCTCATTAAAGCAGGTCTCTGATGTTCTCAGTAAAGAAGGTCTCTGATGTTCTCGTTARATAAGGTCTCTGATGTTTTTCAATAAAGCAGATCTCTGATGTTCTCAGTAAAGAAGGTCTCTGATGTTCTCAGTAAATAAGGTCTCTGATGTTCTCAATAAAGCAGGTCTCTGATGTTCTCAGTAGAGAAGGTATCTGATGTTCTCAATAAAGAAGGTCTCTGATGTTCTCATTAAAGAAGGTCTCTGATGTTCTCGTTAAATAAGGTCTCTGATTTTCTCAGTAAATAAGGTCTCTGATGTTCTCAATAAAGAAGGTCTCTGATGTTCTCAGTAAAGAAGGTCTCCGATGTTCTCATTAAAGCAGGTCTCTGATGTTCTCATTAAATAAGGTCTCTGATGTTCTCATTAAATAAGGTCTCTGATGTTCTCATTAAAGCAGGTCTCTGATCTTCTCATTAAAGAAGGTCTCTGATGTTCTCATTAAAGAAGGTCTCTCATGTTCTCATTAAATAAGGTCTCTGATGTTCTCATTAAAGCAGGTCTCTCATGTTCTCAGTAAAGAAGGTCTCTGATGTTCTCATTAAATAAGGTCTCTGATGTTCTCATTAAAGCAGGTCTCTGATATACTGAATAAAGGAGGGGTGAGATATACCCATTAAAGGAGGAGTATGATGAACTCATTAAAGGAGGTCTCCGATGGTCTCAGTAAATCAGTAAAGGAGATCAGATCCTACAAGGAATTTAAGAGATGTGATCTATTGAAAGGTGGCGTATAGGCGTGATCTATTGAAAGGTTGGGTACAGGTGTGATCTGTTGAAAGGTGGAGTATAGGTGTGATCTGTTGAAAGGTGGGATACAGGTGTGATCAAATGAAAGGTGGGGTACAGGTATGATCAGATGAAAGGAGGAGTATAGGTATGATCAGATGAAAGGTGGAGTATAGGTATGATCAGATGAAAGGTGGGGTATAGGTATGATCAGATGAAAGGTGGGGTATAGGTATGAACAGATGAAAGCTGGAGTATAGGTATGATCAGATGAAAGGTGGGGTATAGGTGTAATATATTGAAAGGTGGAGTATAGCTGTGATATATTGAAAGGTGGGGTATAGCTGTGATATATTGAAAAGTGGGGTATAGGTGTGATCTATTGAAAGGTGGGGTATAGTAAGATGGGAAAAGAAAGTAGGAATAGAGGAGGTATGTTCAAAGAAACTGATTAAAAGTTACCTTCCATGAAACATGAATGTTTGACAGAGATATATTCAATTTTATGGCTATTATGTAATTACTCCAGAATAGAAAGAAGATAAATGTTAGAGCGGAGTGTGATAAAGAAAGATACTGACATGTTATTACAGAGATAAACCATAGAGAGCGGAGGTAGCAGTGATTTAGACATGGTAATGTATTACGCTAGGTGATGTTGCTTCCCTCGTATTGATTTCCAATGTGGATGTTACGATGTAATTAGAATGAGTGCCACATGCATCATGGGAAGAGATTGTGTCATGTGATCAATGACTTTTTTCATGATCAGATCTGATGGCTTTTATCTGTTCAACATTCAAGACTTTAGAAATCCATATTATGACATGAAAGATTTCATATGATTTATCTCAGTCCAATAAGCTTTGCTTAATGAAGAATGACAGATCTCAAACAGTTCCTGCTTTCAGTTCTGATTGTGGTCGTATAAAAATGTTATTTAAAACTGTTTTTGTTTTGTTTTTGTCTTTTACAGTTTTCATAGATTCCACTTACTCTCCTGTCTGATTTTAAAAATGGTCCATTTAACTCATGGTTTATATATAATACAGCAGTGAGAATACGTCTGCAGCAACCTATACTGTTTGTACTTCAGGGACTATGCAAGTCGTGCCATGGGCATTCTGGTTAAGAATAGGTCTGCAGCAGTCTATGCTGGCTGTACCATGGAGATTCTAGCTAAGACCTTATCTTGTTTTACCTTTGGCATTCTGGGTAGTGTAGAGCACTTTTAGCAATATTCCAGCAATATCACTAAAGGGGACACTAGAAATGGGCTACACACATTGTACTCATGTGGGGAATCGAACCCGGGTCTTTGGCGTGACGAGCGAACACTTGAACCACTAGGCTACTCCACCGCCCAGGATAGGTCAGTAGCAACTGATGCTGATCACACCATGGAATTCTGGGTAAGAATATGTCCCCAGCAACCTCTGCTGGATGTATTAGTAACCATCAGGATTCTGGGTAAGAATATGTCCCCAGCAACCTCTGCTGGGTGAAGCATTGTTATTAAAGGATTCAGGTACAGTGTTGGAAATAAGTGCTTGTCTGCACGATCTTGGAAGGTAGATTTTGCAGTTTCAATTTTGTATGGTTCTTTATGGCCTGAAATAAGATTTTTGTGTTGACTCTTTTGTCACAATAAACTGCAGTAGGGATGCCACGATACATCGATGTATCAATACTTTTCTAAAACAATACAATTATCCATACATTCAAAACTGTATCGATATTTAGTTTTGAAAGTATCAGTTTAAATATGTTTATGTATCATTTACATTTTGCAATTGTATCATGTTTTCTGATGCTATTTGAGATATTTAGTTTTGAAAGTATCAGTTTAAATATGTTTATGTATCATTTACATTTTGCAATTGTATCATGNTTTCTGATGCTATTTGAGTTATAAATGATGATTTTTCATGCACAAAGATGGGAAATTAGAACTTTTTAATCTCTGAGAATAAAAAATGATGATCTTTTCATGGACAGTTATAAAATATGAAATATTAATGTTCAAAATGTAACTAAATTTACATAATAATGCTGCGGAAATACGTATCGTGATACGTATCAAATTGTGACATGGGTATCGTGATATGTATCAATTCATGAAACTTATGTATTGTGACATCCCTAAACTGCAGTTTTGTGCAAGAGGGTCTGTCCGCCAATGGCAGTTGTTTTGTTTTTTTGTTTAAAACATTGTCCAGTTTGTCAGGTTCTGTGGCTTGGTTGATTGTGACATAACCTACCTTTGAACATGGGGCACTGCTCTTAATATCAGTCAGTTATTTACAAGCCACAGACATAAGACTGGAAAGAGGCCAGCCTGTTTGATGACTGTCTCATTGATTAATTAATGTTCATTTGACACACGTCAGCAGATGGATTATCTGCTGTTATGTCTGTTAAATTCAGTAAAGGTTACATCTGTTCAAATTGACATGGGGGGCAGTGGGGTAGCCTAGTGGTTAAAGCGTTGGCTCGTCACGCCAAAGACCCGGGTTCAAATCCCCACATGGGTACATTATGTGAATCCCATTTCTGGTGTCCCATGCCGTGATGTTGCTGGAATATTGCTAAAAGCGGCGTAAAACTAAACTCAGTCAGTCAGTCAACTGACATGACAAGGGGTGCTACTCTAACTGACAATACAAGGTTCAAGGTCAGGGCAATGAATGCTACGATGATCTGATCACATAATGCCTTGTTTATGAGGGATGCTGTAAACCTAAGTAATGCCACGATGCTTCCTATGCAACAATACAACAGAGTATTTGTTAGGAAGTTTGGCGATTGATCACAGGCAGCAACAACAAAGTCCCCTGATTTGATACATTCAAGTATAATGTCTTGATAACTGTTTACATGCATAGTGTGTCTATGGATTACTGGTGTTCCAAGAAAAATATTCTCTATCCAGAGTAATCTCGTCTATTCGAGGCTAAGTAAGAACTCATCAACAGTATCAATGTTGACATGGTGTATCCTTCACATATCTTATGTATCATGTATCATACATGTAGACAATTTCTTATAGGTTCACAAAAAATAATCATCTAGACAGGTGTGTGTGTGAAGAAATACGGATCGGTGCAACCTTCAGAGATGAGTAATGTGCTGATGAGCACTTTTGCTAGTAGCTTGCACCTTTCCAGTGTTTGCCCAGCAGGCGATGTGCAGAGACAGGGCCAGTAATATGGGAAAAAGTGGCACCTTCACTTTTTTCCTGTCTAAGCTGTTATCAGAACAGGCATCAATATTAATTATATTTCATGTTACAAAGTTCCTGTCTTCTGAACAACACGATGCTCACCTCACACTCTCACCACCACGAAGCCCAGTCTGCCAATGGAAAATCTCACTCAACCAAAATATTAGATTATAAGTAATGTTAAAAATATATATTTTTGTCGTAGGCTGCCCATTTCATTGACTTGATGGATGCATACCTAATCTAATTTGGTAAACCCTTGGCAGAATGCCTCTCAGAATGGCAGCCGCTGCATAAATCTCAATGGAATATTCATTGATAGACGCCTGTCATGAGTTGTCATGTTTGGTAATCAATTATTAAAAACCACGGTAGGCTGGAAAATATTGGTGAAAATATCAGTGTGTATGAAACACGATCCATACCACATGGGAATAATTAGATTGTGTGTTTGAGGAAGTCCCGGTCTGTTTGCTACATTTAATCAGTTTAAAATTTTCCAAAGGATCAAACAAACATTGATTAATAGTTTTAGGGTGATAGTCTGGTCATTTGCTAGGTATTCATAAAAATAACGAGAAATTAATTTTTTTATATTATAATGGATGCTGTTTACAACTTCTCATTTAATGTTTGCCACAAGTTGTTGGATGTCTGTGGGTGTGTGGGGGAGGATCGCCAAATGGTTTAAGTGTGCAATCATTGCACCAAAGACCCGAGTTCAAATCCTAACATGGATACAGGCCCATTTCTGGTGACTGCCATGATATTGCTGGAATAATGCTGAAAGATGCAGAAATCCCAAATCACTAACTGTGTAAGATGGCTATGCAGGAGACCTGCTCAGGGGGGACCTACTGGATTAAAGCAACAGTTTTGTGCAGAGTTACATCCCCTGGCAATTTTAGGATAGGTTTGAATCCCAGATTTGTCTTCATCATGAACCTGGCTCTAGCACCATATTGTATTATTGATAGCTTTTTAAATGTGTTAAAGGTCTAAGATCTGCATCTCTCAGAGCTTCCCTCTGACACACTGTAATATAACTGACCTGCTGTTCAAAGCCCCATTAAACCCATCACACTCAGTTAGTGGTGTTCTTTATAACAGTGAACAAATTTAAACAGGCTGTAAGGTGAATTTAAATATGTTTGCTTTTTTTATCTAAGATTTTAGTGCAAACAGATTAAGAACATCATGGTAATTATACTATGCTTGGTTTGTAATTCTTGCACTGTGTTACCCTAAAAAAAGTGTTATTTTAAAACATTTTTAATCAACCCAGTCCTGGACTTTCTGTCATGGCTAAAGCAATACAGATGCCCTTTACTAGACCTGGCCCATCCTGTCTGAAGACTGGCCATTTCATCCATTTGAACTATTGATCAGCCGACGTCAGGATCAATCGGGCAATTAGGTAACACTTTAAAAACATCCAAATGATTGAATCATTTTTTACTTGGAACTATATTTGCCTGTGGTCGTAAGTGCAATTTGAATGCCACAAATTATTTAACTGATTTTGGCCAGTGTTGTGAAATTTGAGCTTGAGTTGCTATGGGGTACCGATTTAGGGTTCGAGTTTATTAATGACTTCAATCAGGCCCTTGTCAAATTCATCTGAATCTGGGCTGTGATTTGATCCGTGATTGTGACCTCTCTTCTGTGAGACTCCAAGTGGCTGTGATCACAACTCCTCGACATGATTACATCTCATTCAAAGCTGCCTGTATAGTTCATGGTTTATCAATGAAAAAGAATTTATTGGATTAGAAGTGCTCAGATGTTAATTGATGGAGAGATGGAGTTCTTGGAATGTTGTTTGGTCAGTAGATCTAGAGAATTCCACGTCTACTCTGACTGCCAGGAACATATGGTGAAAGCTGGTATCGCCAGAACACACCAGTCATGGATTCCTACCATACTTCACCTGTAGCTCATCTACAGCTCACCTGGAGCAAACCTAGACTTCACCTGTAGCTCAGTATCCCCTGTAGTTCACCGGGAGGTTATCTATAGCTCATCTGTAGCTTGCTTTGACCTCACCTGGAGCCAACCTAGACTTTACCTGTAGCTTATCTGGAGCTCATGTAGACCTCACCTGGAGCCAACCTAGACTTCACCTGTAGCTCATCTGTAGCTCGCTTTGACCTCACCTGGAGCAAACCTAGACTTTACCTGTAGCTTATCTGGAGCTCATGTAGACCTCACCTGGAGCCAACCTAGTCTTCACCTGTAGCTCATCTGTAGCTCACTTTGACCTCACCTGGAGCCAACCTAGACTTTACCTGTAGCTTATCTGGAGCTCATGTAGACCTCACCTGGAGCCAACCTAGACTTCACCTGTAGCTCATCTTTAGCTCGCTTTGACCTCACCTGGTGCCAACCTAGACCTTACCTGTAGCTCATCTGTAGCCTACGTAGACCGCACCTGGAGCCAACCTAGACCTTGCCTTTAGCTCATCTGTAGCCTACGTAGACCTCACCTGGAGCTAACCTAGACTTCACTTGTGGCTCAACATCCTTGTAGTTCACCTGGATGTTAAACCTCACCTAAACCTCACCTGGAGCCAACCTAGACCTTACCTGTAGCTCACGTAGACCTCACCTGGAGCAAATGTAGACTTCCCCTGTAGCTTATCTGTAGTTCACCTAAACCTCACCTGGAGCAAAGGTAGACCTCGCCTGTAGCTCAGCATTCCTGCAGCTAACCTGGAGATTATCTGGATTCCAAGAAGAAAGCAAATATGTATTTTGGTATTTTCAAAAGGTGTGTTTTGTTACTGTAGAATGTGTCACAGTTATCTGTACTTATTGAAAGACAGCAACATGAAGGACCAGACACCCACTAAACAAAGTGACTGTAGCAATTGTAGAAGTAACCACCATAACTTACAACAGTCATAAAACCAAGATTGCTTTGTGAGACTGGACCCAGGGTAGGGAGGGGAAGTATTTTTTTATGACAACCACATAGACCAAGTTCAACCTGTGACCTGATCAATATTTGTTTCAGTTACCTAGTCCGGGTCTATAAGCAGGCATAAGACAGGTCAATACTTTCTCAAAACAGTTTAAGTCCATAAATGACAGATATATTGTTGTAACATGAAAGGATCAGGTGTTCCTAACTTTTTATCCTAGTGGATTGAAACAAGCGATCAGCAAGCAAAATGGCAATCAGCATGGTCGTCCATTCATTCAGTTTCAGTTTCCAGAGCAAATTTGTTCAATAGTTCTTATTGAAACTTACTATACAGATCACTCCAGTTGCAAGCTGGACTTTCATGTCATCCTCATGTCATCCTGAGTAGTATGTATGTCACAAAAAGAGTTCTGCAAAAGGAAGGTTTTGTAAGTTCTCAAGTTGTTATGATATTTTGTTTGATTGTTGATGTACATGGTTTGACAAGTTTCAGATGTTAAAAATCCTCTAAACTTTTAAAATCCCTTCTAGTGACACATGAAACTTATATTATGATACTCTAGCTGTGATACTGACCACTTGTAGAGAGTTTGATAGACTTTCCTTCCTCACTAACATGACATGCCATGATCTGACTGAAATTAACACTCTCACTCACTCACTCACTCAAATCTTGCTGTGTTAGATGGCTGTCAGTCTTGCTGTAATGGACTTGATAATTAGGTTCAGTCTTCTGCGTTAGATGGCTGTCAGTCTTGCTGTAATGGACTTGATAATTAGGTTCAGTCTTCTGCGTTAGATGGCTGTCAGTCTTGCTGTAATGGACTTGATAATTAGGTTCAGTCTTCTGCATTAGATGGCTGTCAGTCTTGCTGTAGTGGACTTGATAATTAGGTTCAGTCTTCTGCGTTAGATGGCTGTCAGTCTTGCTATAGTGGACTTGATAATTAGGTTCAGTCTTGTTGCGTTAGATGGCTATCAGTCTTGCTGTAGTGGACTTGATAATTAGGTTCAGTCTTCTGTGTTAGATGGCTGTCAGTCTTGCTGTAATGGAC
>VKKT01001464.1:40530-50792 GCA_008038995.1 Haliotis laevigata | reverse complement strand
GGGGGACACCAGAAATGGGCTTCACACATTGTACTCATGTGGGGAATCGAACCCAGGTCTTCAGGATGATGAGCCAGTGCTTTAACCACTATGCTACCCCACCGCCCCGCCTTATACTAGAATATACAGGTACAGCAACACTTAGTGATGCTTGTTATATCATCATCACAGGCTTCGCTGAATGTAAAGGAGAGCATTAAACACTATAAAATATGTAGTCAGTGGTATTAAAATTCTGTAAAATACGTAACCCAATTGGTATAAACTGAAATCCTTGAATTGAAAACAAATATAATAAATTAATAATATGCATATGATTTTCCAGAAAGTAACAATTTCCCCACTTGTTAATGTCGCCATAAAATATTTAAGTCTGAATAGTCTGAGAGGACCAAACAAATACTTCATAAAACAGAAGCTGCCACCTCCTGGCCATGCACATATATTTGACAAAGACAAAAGCAGTAGAACCACATTTATAAAAGAGACAAAGAGGCCCTCATTGAAATCCATACCTGTTGTGTTTCTCACTTTCCATGCAATAGCTTTGAAAATGATTACAAAATATACAGCATCACTTTAATCACTGGAAACTGAACTTTCATCATATTTACAATATCCAGTTTGTTACTCATGATGCAGTCTATTCATTAAAGTCAACTTAGTGAAGGAATTATTCCGATGGGATACTATATTGAAACATGTTGAAAACAAAGAGTTAATTTTGACTATTGATAAGTAACCAGTGACTTATGTCCAGGTTTGACACTGTGAATGAGGATTCAAACTCAAGACTATGTAATTACAATGTTGCATTGTAATTACTAAATATTCAGTTAGCTGAAAAATATTTCCAAAATTCCACCATTTCACATCGTGCAAAAATATTTAACTACAGCTTTCTCAGGCTTTGTTCAAATGTGTTAATTTTAATAAGTAAAGTACATCAGAACTTCATATATCTTGCAGTAAAAGCGCTAACTCTGTTAGTTTAAAACAAAACCAATATCTTAATCTTACTTTGTTCATTCCTTGGGGAGTTCCCAAACCCTTCCATTTTGCCTGAATTGGAAGAAGGTCCTAGTCCCACTGCAACCAAAGAGTATTACTGTGCAAACCTGCTTGAACACACATATCAAAACTCGGAGAGTTATGGCCCATTTTTCCAACAACAGCCAAAGTGAATAATTTCCACCTATAATGAATTGATATCAACATCATTACACAGGATTTATGGATACTGATTCTTTCTCTTTACACGTTTTATCTGGATTGTAAAACTAATTCTTATAAACCTAAACATGTGTAATATTTCAGATTTACACCATTATAAAATGTATAGGTTTAGAACTTTAGAAGCATGACAAAGTCGTACTCATAGCCTTGGGAGGTGGTCTTGCTGGAGTTGTCTCCCCTGTTCTTGGGTTGGTTGATTCCTCCACCTCAAACAAAACTTCACAAAGTTCCTGTTGGCGAAATGCACAGACATGTAACCATGGTTACTACTATAAATTAAAAGACACCTGGTCTAAAATTATAAAACTAAAGTCAGAAAGATTATGACTAAAACCATCTTTCATGATGATTTTTAGCCCACGAGTTTGGTCAATCCAGGTGTCTTTATATTTACAGGAATTACACAAATTGTATAACCTATGTGAGAAGTACAGGGTATACCACTAGTACATCATGCTCAAGATGAGTAAAAACTGGGGATCCTATGGCACAATGGCTGTCATGTATGAACAGATAGACCCTGGATCATTTAACATCAGGCTGATTATGTCATTGTATCCAATAACATGAATGATTGCTGACTGTACACCCAGACACCCAGTTAAACCTGTCTCTCACTCACTGTCATCGGACGAGGTAAAATACCCACCTGAGCTACTTTCCTGACCATGATGTAAGGTATATTGCCATGCAGTGGATCGGGTGGTCCACCATATTCTGAAACAATTAGAATACTGGCATGTTGACAAGTGTTAGAGATGCGATCAACATTCATAATGTCTTATGTCGTTTTCTTCTGTGAGCCAGCTTTGTATACATATGATTATGTACCATTATTTCTGTTCTCTACAGATTTATTACATCACAAATATCCAACGCTTCAGGCCTGAGACTGTACAGCCAACATTTGGTACATATACAAGTTATACACTGCCTCAAAAGTTAAAACATGGAAAGATAGAACAATTATTAATATCATAAATATAAGGCATATGACATATTTACAAAATAGTGAATAATACATTAGACAATAATAAATGGCTGATAAACATGCTAAAAGAAGTAAAATGGTACATTGTATTTCAATGTCAATATGGCTACTGCAACAGCCATATTTGAATTGGATCACATTATGTAAGCAGTGTTTAGATACACTATCACTGAAATTCATTCATACAAAGTGTCAGTCATATATGTCATCAAAATGTAATTTTTAGCTCAAACACACATGACAGTAAAGTGATCGAAACAAGGCATATTATCAGCCTCCACAATAATTATCCCTGGTACCCTGTGTACTCACTTGTGGCAGCTCTCACGCCCCGAGCTGACCTCATCAGACCTGCCTTAAAGTTGGGGTGGCCATTGTCTACTGTGTACCTCATCACCTTCAGCACCTACAGAAGATTCACGACCTTCACCCTGAGTACATGTAACACAACTGTGTAATAACCTGTGTATATGTTATATTTGTTATACAGTTTTGGGGGTTCTTCATTTAGCTCTTACTGAAGATCTGAGAACAGTGTTCGAAAGTGGACCTTGATAATCCTTGATCATCTATGTAGCAAATATCAATTCTGCAGATATATTCTTATTGTCCAGGTGGGTTCTGAATTTGATTGTTTGCAGGTGTTGCCTCATGAGTGAGTGAGTTTAGTTGTACATGGCACTCAGCAGTATTTCAGCTATAAGGATAATTGAGACAGGACCAGATAATCCAGTAATCTACAGCATGAGCAGTTGTCTCATGAACAGCATTAAAAATTGCGAAGGAACTCATGTATACAAATATACATATATAAATTTATTGGCAGGATCTTTCCACTAGTTGTCCAATAATCCTTAGTGTTGGGTAAAATAATGAAATATCAAGGACTCACAAACAAATGTTCAGTACTAAGTTATGATTAATACCCATGCACCATGTTCACAACTTCAGAATCATTTGGGAACTGATGCCAGTATCTGATTTGACTGGAAAACTATTTTCAGCATAATAACTGGACTTGAGATGATGCTAATGGGTCTAGGGATACAATTATTTACAGACAACCCTTACATAGCTGGAATATTGCTGAGGGCAGCATTAAACGTTAAACAAAAACAACAACAAACATAACAGAAGGGGTAAAGAAGAATGAAGATATACTTATATGGTAATTTTTATGTCTTTTGGTGTGAAAGGAGTGAGTGAGTATAGTTGTACGTTGCTTTTAGCAATATTACAGCAATATCACAGCGGGGGACTCCAGAAATGGGCTTCACACATTGTACTTATGTGGAGAATCAAGCCCGGGTCTCCAGTGTGATGCTTTAACCACCAGGATACCCCACCGCCCCAATGTGAAAGGAAAAGATTAAACAATGTGATGGCAGTGAGAGATATATCAACTAACAAATTAGACAACCCAAAAACTTAATTTATTCGAATCAGGTGAACTAAAGAGTGAGTGAGTTTGGTTTAAACGCCAACCATAGCTGATAACCCCTAAGATATTTCGGCTCAGGTTGTCTTACTCTGTGAGAAATATTCAAGCTGCATATGTAGGCTTATCATGTCACTGGACTTTTCCTCTTATCCAAAAATAAGTGAGTGAGTATAGTGGAATTCGAACACACAACAGATTTTGGTTTGCTCAAGGGATGCAACTCTGCACAGTGAATTGCAGTGGTATTGCTGAATGGATAACCCACTTACTATGACCTAAAAAAACATATTATTTATATTATTTAAAATTGTGATCAAACAATCTGATGAAAGTGTCACTTGTCAATTCAAACCTGTTATCTTCAGACCAACACAAACAAAGGAGCAGTCTTCAGCAGACATGGAATTGTAATTAGCATTGTACAATATACTGAGGATTACCTTCAGTTTCACATGGTAGGAATTCTTCTCCAGCCGGTCGACCAGGTACTCCAGCAGACTCTCACAGTAGCCCATAGACTCATGGCTGATCCCTGACATGAAGCACAAACACTGAGTACAACCCTTGGACAACTCTAACATGAACACATTAGATTGAGTGACAGAGCTTTATGCTACTTATAGCAATATTCCAGCAATATGACGGCATGGGACACCAGAAATGGGCTTCTCACACCCATGTCGGAACTCGAACCCAAAATGCTTTAACCATTAGGCTACCCCACCACCAAGAACACATTGGAAATCATGTGAAGACACTTACATTGACTGCTTACTAGCTGTTGTCAAATAGCTTTTCACTTGAAACCATAACTATATATTAGCTTTACCCAACTGTACCCTCTCTTTCAATATCACTTCTGTTTTACAACTTAGTTGTTCCCTCTCTATAACATACAGTGTTGTGATCAGTTACTTAACTCACTCCTAGATTTCATTTGTGTCACATGGATAAAAGTTCCAGCATGTCAAGAGGAAACCATCATCATGACCACCCACCATGTTGATATAAATAAGAAGACAAATAATCAGGTTCTACTGTCTTATCATAACTTGAAGAGGCGATCAGCATCAAACTTTTGAATTCTCAGTAAGACTGTGCATAACATTCAGACATACATTTCTTGAAAATGTATAACACAGGGGTACTTTGAGTGTGAAGAATATATTTAAATGCTATGACATTGCTGCTAATATGTTGCACATATTCTTGTTTTGGCATCTAAACCTAAAAAGGTGTACTATATATAGTATATATGCATTCTGTGGGAGTCTTATTTCCTTCATTTTTGGCTTTTATTTTTTTCTAAGTTCAAACTGTCCATGTCAAGGGGGGCATCGGTAATGAAATGTGAATATGAATCTTTTGAATTCTGACATGTAACTGGCTCAAGAACACATTTGGGTGATTTCACATTTGATCGGGTGTGTCAAGTTGACTCAAGGTTCATCTGACACAGCCTCCAATTAAAGTGTCCAAAGATCTGCATCCTGAGGATTCACATTGGTGCGAAATATCTGACTATAAACATAATAAAAGGTTGACCTTTTGTTCCTAAATGAAAGGTGACCTAAAGGTGACCTAAAAACAGCAAAAATATCAAACCCTGCCCACCACTGATCTCCTTATACAGATATCCTGGTATCGGCTTGTCATCGTCAGATGTAGCTTTCAGCAGGGTGCTGATCTGAAACATACAAAATAGTTGAAAAGTAAATAAATCTTTTCATGTTCCGTGTTATTAAAAAATAACATCTTTTCGGTGATATCAGTTTTAACACGTCTCTCATGACAGTATGTTGTCGGGGAATACATATTCACTTCCCTCAGAATAATCAATGACACATTATTTGTGTATTATCCATCGTACAATTCTGTCAGCTGTCATTGTAAAGCACTCAGCGTCGCCACATTATTTATAACAGTCCTACCTCAACTTAATTATTCTGTTTAACACAATCTAATTATACCATGGCACCTTTATGTGAAACAAGTTCATTTCCCATTTATTCAAACCTTATTAACAAATGAAATTCGCTGAGAAACCAGGTTAACTGATTCTGGACTGTTCATTGCAGGTACTCTTCTTTTGCGTTTGGAGATAGTTAAGGTCGTCAGGCGTAAAATCCGGACGAAATAGTTTCGAAACCGGACAAAGCCAAACAAAACCAAAAGTGATGCGAAAACATCTTCAAATGCTTCTACAATCACTTTAACAGATGTCACCATACATTTTTATCGTGTATATATACCATCTTATATTTCATGGACAAAATATTCGCCTGATTATGGCATCGGTGGGTAGAGATGTTCACAAAATCCATAATCTAGATGTGTCCAGTCTCTAATCCATGTAAATTGTAATGTTTGTGTGGGATTTTGAAAAGCGTGAGATTTCGAAACATTCGGTAATGTAATGAGAACATGGTGATTTCCAGAATTTCCCAGAGAGTCCAAATGTTTTGATCAAATATGACAACTTCATATCCTTGTATATATCTGCGCCGAAAGGGCGACTATATACGCCAACTGGGGCGTGACAGGGGTAGGTGTTTGACCTGTTATTATCCACCCGTCATTAGCCTATATGTTGTACGTATGGCATTGTCCGATATACCCTATAGGTTACGGTAACTTGATCTCGCGATGACGTACACGGGCTCCTATGACGTCTTGGGCGGGTTAAAGAAGGTGGTGCCTATAATCCTGTTTATGGTACAGAATATACTACAGGGAAGATAAGCTGATAATCAGCCCCCTGTTTCTTCTCGGTGTGATTGCACTTGGTATGGGTTGTGTATAGTACAGGGTTACACAGTTTTAAACCACATCAACCTCATGCGTTCATGGGGCACGGGTGGCCTAGTGGACGAGGTCAGGTGCCACGTGGTTTTCGTTGCTTTCAAGGTGCATGCACTAATATAGTAACGGGCATGCGCGTATGGATGTGTGTGCGTGCGTACGTTCGTACGTGCGTGTGTCTACCTGTGCTGGTCCGGGCTAAGACTGCTTTTACAGTACTATATAGCTATCCCACTAAGATATAATTCCGCAATTAACCAAGGGCCAAGCAAAGTAAAAACACATCATTTAAATGTGTGGGTATGACCAGAGATCGTTCTCTTGGCAGTCGCTCCATCCATCAGATCGCGGAGGTGATATTGAAGGCGATACTATAGTCATTGAACAGAGTTGCGTCCCTTGGCAAAGATCAGCGATCTTGCACGTGTTTGAATGTCAGATTGGTGGTTGTGGGTTTGTGAGTGCAGGGGTGCGCATCCACCTTTTGTCCTAAAAGTTTATTGATTAAATGAACATTGAAACTCTTGCGAAAATTAAGTGTGACACCCTCACCCACTTCTCAAGAGTGTGCACGGGCCCCCTAAATGCTGTATCGGGACTCGGAGACAGTGTTTTCCAGGGGTGTACGTAGCTATATACACTGGCGGATCCAGAGGGGATTTTGGGGGTACGGATCCCCCTTTGACCATGACCTACCATTATAAAAACAAAGCCCGGGCTTACACATGATTGCTGCTACAACGGTTGGGCTATCGAAATATATATTAAGCGTTGCAACCTATCGGACTTACACGAACAAAAATGGCTTGCTACGCGCCTGTTTTCGAAGGCTGAACCTCCTGATAATAATTTAACTATTGTGTATTTTGTTCCTAATTGTGCGTACCACTTAACCTGAAATATGTGGTTCATTTCTGTGAGTGATTTCAGTAATTCTCAACCCAACAGCCGCAACGCTCTTCAACTCCTTCAAATAAGCCACTCCTTAGTTTCCTTTCGAATGGAAATGGGTGTTGCATGTAATTAATCAATCAAAACAAAATATAAATTGGGGAAAACGTTGATATTTATCCAATTCAATACAAAATACTTTCATTAGTTCGGATTTGCTGAGTAAAGTATTTTTTGAATGAAAATAGAAGTGAATGTTCCTGGTTTTGGTGTGTTTATATTTCGCGCCATGGGGAACATTGTCCAATCAGAGGAGCTCCCGTTCAAGCACGATTTCCGGATCACATTGTTGCCCTTGGATGCTACGGTTTTAGGCATGTTCTCTGTGCTGGTTTAGAAATGTTTTCAAGTTTACCAACAACATGGGCTTGACTGGCAGGAAGTGTGATTGTTGTTGTGAAGTGTTCTTGTGGTTCTGTCGAGTAGTTGGAATCGCTACAGCGCTTGGTAAGTGAAAACACGCCATGCGTGGCAAGGGAGTCTGCTGTTTGTCAACATGATCACGCCACTCCAATGGCAGTGGAGAACGGGCAAAATGCCAAACGTGGTATTTACACTCGTAAATTTTAGAGGAAACTAATAAATTGTGAAGTTAATACACACATATATTAGCCGTTATGTTATTCATGTTGAGATTTACGCTGTTATATTGATCTTATCAGGTTTAACAAAAGCAGTAAAGAAAAGAAATTTTATGAATGAAATTCTAAACTTGTCACGCCACAATTTGATGCACTCGTTAACCTTTTCGTTTTTATATTTTATGAAGACCTTTTTGTGACAACATAAATATATCTATTTTTAAAATTCGCCAACTGTTCATAAAATATTTCGTATTTAATTTTTTAAGCCAGTAAACTAAAATTGGGTAGGCAGTCCTACAAGTGTGCAACTCGTTCGGCGAATTGATCACTGCCACTGTAAAAAGGAAAGAGATTGATAAACATATTTTAGAGTCAATTTTGTTTGCTTCACAAATATTTCAGAGTGTAAATATATGTTTATAGATATGTTTGTGAGTAGGATATATTGTGACTTGTGGACAAACATCAGTCATGAACTGACCATCTCAACTGACCACCTTGACAAGTTGAGTACTAGATATATTCAGATGGAGCGGCAACATAATTCAAGATGGCTTTTCTATTCATAGTCCTGATCCAAGAAATCTGGAAGCAATATTGTTTTATTATTAAACATGTTAAATAATATTGATTTTCTCACCAAATTATATTTAAATGTTGACTGGGTGCAGTGTTCAAAATTCTCATCATGTTATTATATGGGTTTTTGACTGCATAAGAACAATCCGTTGTTGTGTTATCTTCTCACTGACAATTGTGAAATATGTCACCAACTTACTGATGACAACTTTATCTTAAGCACACCATCATCCGAGTATGTACAATGTCTGTGAGACGTCCTCATTACAGCGCAAGTAAGAACTGACAATAAACAGGGGGCTTTCTCAAAAGCCAAATGTTAAAATTAAACGATTTAGGGTCCCTATAGGTTCAAACACATAGGAAATCTCTAGAACCTTTGTACCCCTTTAATTTTGGCTGTATGTACCTAGTAATTTTCCCTGATAATGATTAATCTCTACTGTACATGATAATGAAGTCCTATTTGACAAATGCAACCAAACCTAACTTTGGCTCCCTGAGAACTATTTAGAAATGGCCAAGCTTGCATTGATTTTTTTATAGAAAATGACATTTACTTTAGTCAAACATATGTAATATTTATGTATACTTCACCCACTGGCCCAGAATAGTTGCTGATTGTAAACAACAGCTAGGTGAAAAGTTAGTTCCTTGATAGAGTTTCTGTTCGTTTGTCATCAAATTATGTCAAAAGTAAAGATAAAAATGATTGAAGCATATGTCATTAGTGGAAGGCTATCTTTGTGACATTATGAATTTTAGAACCAGATTATGCCTTGTTTCTTTTCTCCTTACCTAATCATCTGAATGGTTCTATGTCAGCATGCGTTGATTAGGTAGTCACTAGATTATGATAATTCATGAAACACGTCATTCGATACTGCATGATATATCCATGGTTTTGTATTGTGTATTGGATGTCTTCAGGGTAAGATCTTAAAGTGTCGGCCATGGGCAGTCCATTCATACAAATGGCCACAATTTCATGTACAGAGTTGTGTCCCCTGGGCATGCCTGAAACCTATGGTGATGGGTTCAAATCCCAGTTTGTCCCGATCTAGGTTTGTCATCAAACTGATGATTGCAGGCTGTACCAAGGTGGTAAACATCTGAAACATGTTACACTTCAGAAATTCCTCTAAAATATGGCCGACGTACAGTTATAAGTTGAATACCCCAACTCTCTCACTCTCATAATTTGATGATTCACAAGTGTCCCACATTCCTTTTTGAAAAGAAAAGGACTGAAATTAGACTGTCACCACTACTGGGGATGTGTCACCACTACTCGGGCCATGTCACCACTACTGGGGATGTGTCACCACTACTCGGGCAATGTCACCACTACTGGGGCCGTGTCACCACTACTGGGGCTGTGTCTCCACTACTGGGACTGTGTCACCACTACTGGGGCCCTGTCACCACTATTGGTTCTGTGTCACCACTACTGGGGCCCTGTCACCACTACTGGTTCTGTGTCACCATTACTGGGGCCCTGTCACCACTACTGGTTTTGTGTCACCACTACTCGGGCCATGTCACCACTACTCGGGCCATGTCACCACTACTGGGGCCCTGTCACCACTACTCGGGCCATGTCACCACTACTGGGGCCCTGTCACCACTACTGGTTCTGTGTCACCACTACTGGGGCTATTTCACCACCACTGGGGCT
>VKKT01001463.1:170729-181214 GCA_008038995.1 Haliotis laevigata | reverse complement strand
TTCTGGTGTTCCCCGCCATGATATTGCTGGAATATTGCTAAAAGCGGCGTAAAACCAAACTCTTTCACTCACTCACTGTAGTGGCCTCACCTTCTGATGCACATGAGCGTGTTTTCATGCTACCCAACATCTCTGATAGGGTGGACATTTTACCACTTCTCCAACTACTGAACCGGACTATTGACATATCCTGACTAAACCTGATTATAAGACCGCCTCCAGATATTATACATCAAACTAATCAAACCTTATTGATACAAACCAACATCAAAGCCAGCTAGATGTGACCATTAGTGTCATATTTACAGGATCAGTGTTGTTTTGACAGGATTCAGTAGATTCCCATCCTTCTCTCAGGCTAGTTTGGACTTGATGGTAGGACATCATCACACCAAGTCTTGCGGCTACCGGCGTCCAGATAGCCATACATATCCTACTCCAGTAGCTTGCATTAAACCAGATAGGAAGTACGATGCCAGTAATCCCCCATAATTTCCATCAGTTTATTGCTCGGCATCCATAAGCCTATAATATGCACTTGCCACAAGCCATATTTGAGGTCATAAGTGTGAAAAATAATCTGGCTTTTCCGGAATCCAACTACTCTTCTTGATAAATGCTTTATTTGTCTGGGGTGAAGGATATGGAAGTTGATGCCTTCCGTATGCAGTTTGATCCTCAAGTTGGGGGATTGCTGTTTTGAACGGCGATATATAAGTCTGTTTTTAAATCGTCGGTTCAGATTTGTGGGCTTCATTGTATCACAACTATCAAAAATTTCAATTTTTCGACAATCAGTCTTTTGGTCTCTTAGGGACCATTCACAATTTATGGCTAAGGGGTGTGATGATGATCTTAAGGGGGGTCACCCATATTGTTCTTGGAAGGTTTGGGGGGTCATCAATTTTATACACATGTACTAGGGAGGTCGTCATTGATTTTGTACATGACATGCGGTGATGGTGGTCAGGGGGGTGATGTCACCTACTTTGTACATAACTTTTAGGTTGGTCACTCACATTGTACATGCTTCTCTATAAACATCATCACCCCCTAGCCATAAATTATGAATGGTCCCTTAGAGAAACAGCATTGTAAACAATTTTCATACTTCTGAAAAGTGTGGATTGTATGGTAACAATGTCTGACAGGACTTCCAGATATCATCATATAGAGATGGCATTATTTCAAGCCTGCATGAAACATTTTTAATATTGCTGACTTTGGCATCAGTCACCTTGCACTTACTCACTTATGTAACATGACGAGAAATTTCACGACTTAATGTCAGTGAGGTGAAATCGGCAATTAACTATCATTTCATGCCAGCGGTCTGTGCCCTATTACATAAACTGGAGTCAAATGCGCTTAAACAGGATAGAAATCTGTCACAACTCGAACCACCGAAGTAGTATTTCACAGCAGTTAAAGATAATGAAGCCCTGCTGTCTATGTCATGAAGGAATTTCGTATTTAATGTGCCATGTTTCATCGCTAGCTGGCTACTTGGTGTTTGCAAAGGATATAGTCACACCAGCGACGGATATAACGCATGCTCTGAAATAATTCTTTATCGATTCCCACTTCTCACTAAGCCTGTCTGATGCTAACTGCAGAAGATGGACACTTACAGCTGGTGATATGACCACTCTCACAGCTCTAATTGTGGAAATTGTCAGCCTGTTTCCTTCATGTCGTTACTCAAACTGCCCCAGTACCAAATTTTAGACTTATTTGCAGAAGGGCTAAATCGAACTCATCCCAATCAGTAGTTTGAATTATTTATTCTTTTTTAATTGATTTTTTTAAAGCGATTAAACATTTTTTATGGTATTAGGGGTTCAGATGGTGTATTCCCTGGCCAGCGTTTGTGGAAGGTTGAAGACGTTATTGTCCAACTGATCTATTTTTTCTTCCGTTTCACATATTCTAAAATAAATGTGTCTGGAGATTAGTTTCTCTTTAGGCGGCCTTCTGTGGAGACATTGGGATAGATGGATCCCAGCAACCCTTGGGGGATGAAGAGATTATTACATGAGAGCCTTGGGATGTTGATGTAGTGAAATGTGTGTCAGATTGGTTTCATAGACATGAACTCTTATATAACAGGATTAAAATCAGGATGATACACGCTAAAATGTAATGGCTTCTTCAATATCCTCTACATTGATCCCCCAGTAAGGATTTTGGTTATTACTACAGTCGTAAGTGAGTTTGGTTTTACACCGCTTTTAGCAATATTCCGGCAATATCACAGCGGGGGACACCAGAAATTTGCTTCCCATTGTACCCATGTGACAAATTGAACCCGGGTCTTCGGCGTGATGAGCGGTCACTTTAATGATTAGGCTGCCCCAATGCCCCATGGATATCCTGTAACCTAGGATGGTTGTAAGACATGTGTAAATAGATTAGATCATCAGGCTCTTCAAGCATGTTATCATAACCGAATGGCTTAAAAAATTGCTCATGATATCAATCACTTGATTGTCTGGTCCAGATTGATTATTACTGATGTCCATGACAACAATCTCTCATTTACTTTTCTCCACACAAATATACAGAGGCATCACTGTACTTCATTGCATACAGCTTTTTTCATTGAATCTTTTTGAAAAACATCCATATTGCATCATATGTTAATTTTGATATTGCTTTTTCTCAGTAAAGTAAAGATTCTAATAATGTTTGTATTCATTAAATCCATATTGATATATTGTGCAGCGAAGTCACTTTTTCAGACATCTCTTTCTGACAAACTGGCACTTGGGTCTAGGCAATAGCATTCTTGTAGGTGCTAAGATCCTCGTGTCTACTTTTTCTGTCTCAAGCATGTCAAGATGGTGTGAATTTCACTAATCGGAGTGACGCCGTCAACACACATTACAAACTATCCAGGGGTCATTCATGAAGGTGATGGCAAGACACTTTTTCCTGAAACTGAGATTGTGGTTAAGATTTTTTTCTCAAACTTGAATTCCAAAGCTTACGGTCTGTCCTTTCGCCTATGATTATGTTTCTTCCTCTTGTTGATTTCAATGTTAAATCATAGAGTGCACATGACGATTGGTAATAGCATCGTCAGACCTCCCGACTCTGTTGTCAAGTCCAGGAGGAGGCTGGGGTGATGAGGTTTCTCAGTCTGTGGGTGGAGAAATGTCAAAATGGTTTGCCGGCAGCTTTGGCACTTTCTTTAATTACCTTATCAGGACAGCCATTCGAGGTGCCAAAAAAGATGAGAATAAGATGATAAGGTAAAAAAATATTTTGTGAAAGTTTTTGGTACACATCCTGCAGTGAAGGTTTTGGAATGAGGTTTTTAGACTTGAGTAGTTGTCTTGCCTTTGCATGTGTTTGTGACAGGTTCCATTGCTAGCAGGATATGCCCCTCTTTTCACCTGGTTTTGTCACCATTTGAAGTGACACATGTCATAATACAATCAGAATCTTACAATGGAAACTGATTTCAGCAGAGACTTCGTGTTGATATATGACCCATGAAGATCTGGGTTAGAACTTGTCTTCAGCAACCTATGCTTGTTGTAAGAAGCAACTAATGGGATCGGGTGGTCAGACACGTGTCATCGAATCCCAATTGCGTAGATTGATGCTCATGTTGTTGACCGTTGAATTGTCTGGTCCAGACTCGATTATTTACAGGCTGCTGCCATATCATTGGAATATAGCTCAGTGTGGAGGTAAACAAGAAACAAATTTCTTGTTGCTATGGAAAGTGTTCTGTTGCTTGCGTTTATCTTTTAATACTTAAGCATAATCCTAAAATACAATATTTTCTTTTGCTTGCTAATCTGCACAGATTGCTCGTTTCAATGGAATTGAAAATTAATGAAAATGCAAAGCTACACATTGCACAACAAGAAAATGCATCTATTCAAATAATGATAAAAACTATATAGTATACAATCACTGCAAACACCTGTTTAGGAACCAGTGGTGATGAAGTGAACTCCTGTACATATTACTTTATGAATAGTAAACAATCAGTACTTTAAACAGATAGAGCTGATCGTTTCAATTTTCTGATCTTAAACTTGTAAATGACATTTTTTTTATTTTGACCTACAAAACGTTTATTGATTTGATTCTTAAAATATAAAAACCAAAAATATGAAAGTGTGGCACTGATACTCTTTTGACAAGTTTAGACCAGTTACAAAAAAAATTTGAAATTAGGTTCTTGTAGTGTTAGGTTCCTGATTCATCAGAATAGTTCATGCAGACCCAGAGCAAAATATCAGCCTCAAAGCTACAGCCTTGATGTGACTCCTTTGTTTAGTAATGGTGACGTTATGCAAATCCCCGATTCCTGGCCCAATGTAGTCTGTCTAGATCATCAAGACCCGTGACCTGAAGACCGTGTTTCATTGATGTTGGCGAGTCTGTTATGAGCCATGTTAACAAATTCTCACTGGAATACACAGCTCGCTCACTGCAGTATTTTGCTAATGCAAGTCTCTGCGCATTAAAGGCATATGAGAGTCTCGGGATCTCCGTCTCTTTGGATTCTTGTGACAGATGAACAACCCCTAGGCTGTGATTCATGGTCTAATTTGCCCGTCAAGATAATTTTATTGAGTCAGTTCATATCTTCAAAAGCATTTTGTTAAAATTGGGTTTGTTGTCCTGGGCATATGTTTCAAAGTACAAATCCTTCTGGTTATTAATCATTAAATTTGCTTAAAATGGTTACGGTCCTTCAAGACAGTGTTCTGGAAGCAAACTAAATGCCAGTGTTAGGAGAATATGATGATCTTCAAAGGTCATAGTATTGTGCTGGAGAACTTGGTTGAACCTTTGCCTGAAATGGTTCTTGGTACATATCCATCACAAGTGTCAAGAGTCAAGGTGCAATTAGGACCATGATGTCATCAATAACATGTTCCAATGGTCTTTATCTGGCCGAAATAGCCATGTTGTGGCACATTCTACAAATTGTAGTTTCTTTTTATTTACGGCGTAATCTATCAACTCCAAAACCCGGCCATTTCGATCCGGTGTCTGTGTCCCTGGTGAGATGGCACCGGTCATTTACCATTATCTCAGAGTCCAGTACAGATGGGACACCTTCGTGGACAATGGCGCCTGGTGGTGGGTATTGATTTTCCAAATCATCCCAGGTTTTAATTTGTACACAGGGACACCTTCAAAGCCTTTAAGGTCTTGGTCTGCAATGCGAAGAAGTACCGTTGATGCTGATTTGATGAGCACAGATCAGAAATAGTGCATGAAGGTCATCAAACTCTGCCTCGTTGTCACATGGAGGCAAACAGTGATCCTTAAAGCTGGACCATTTTACCCAATCATCGTTTGCAGGCTTGAATTAAAGGCATAGGAGCTCCCAAGTTTGCAATAATGGCTTTATCTTTCAGTACTCAAGCTACTTATTCTTTCAGTAGACATCAAATAAAGAGGACAACTTGCATTTTGTGACTAAAAACTGCCGTTGAAAACAGCAATCCTGTAGATATGTTTTTTGAAGGACAGAGCCTTCAGACCTTTTGATCAGAATTCCATTACACGGAATTGGATTCTCAAGCACTGAAATAAAAAACTGAATCAGGGACAGAAGGCTTGAGTAGCTTTTTTATTCGGTAGTAGGTTACCAGGATTATAAATGATTGTATTTTATTTTTGGACAGAAATATTGGCAGCATAGAATATCAAATAATCCGTTCACTGTCCACTTGGAATTCAGGTTTGAGAAATTCATCTTGATAAAAACAGCTTGTCTCCCTGCTCTTCTTGTGTGGCCAGGAATACCATGTTACAGGGATAATTCCTTCGCAGACAGAAAATATTCTGGCTTCTTGAAGTCTCATCACAGTGCTCTATATATGCAGGTGACATTTAGAGTAGGGAAAAAACTGTTGTTCCTTCCATTTAATGGTCTTTTAGAGCAATTTAGACTCTGGTCTTTGAGAAATTGCACCTATTGCTATGATAAATAGTGTTTTTGATGACAGGAAAGAATAATGGCCTTGATTTTGTATTTAGTGTGCTTACCAAGCAATGAAATATTTGCTCACCATGAAAGTTTTCAACTTTCATACTTTGTTTGTGTCGCTACATGAATTCTAAATGGAATGTATAAATATCTGAAGTCCCTAAGGAAAGGTATTACTTTCAGAATTCTATTTTTATTTCACCTTGTAATATTAAGTATTTAGTTGAACAGTCTGTGTGGGTTTTAAATATACATAAACTATAAACTATAAATGTTTCAAGGGAACGATGACAGATATGAGGCTGGCAGCTGTGCAGCTGTGCTGCTTTTCATGTGTATTCTTTCAGTCTGTCATCCATGTACTTCCATAGAATAATTCTGGATTCTGATTTTAAATAGATAATTGCAACTTGATACATACTCCCCATCCATCCATCCAGTGGTAAATAGATAATTGCAACTTGATACGTATTCCCCATCCATCTATCCATCCAGAGGTAAATAGATAATTGCAACTTGATACGTATTCCCCATCCATCTATCCATCCAGCGGTAAATAGATAATTGCAACTTGATATGTATTCCCCATCCATCCATCCATCCAGTGGTAAATAGATAATGACAACTTGATACATATTCCCCATCCATCTACCCATTCAGTGGTAAATAGATAATTACAACTTGATACATTATCCCCATCCATCTATCCATTCAGTGGTAAATAGATAATTGCAACTTGATACATATTCCCCATCCATCTATCCAGTGGTAAATAGATAATTGCAACTTGATATGTATTCCCCATCCATCCATCCATCCAGTGGTAAACAGATAATTGCAACTTGATACGCATTCCCCATCCATCCATCCATCCATCCATCCAGTGGTAAATAGATAATTGCAACTTGATACATATTCCCCATTCATTCATCCATCCATCCATCAAGTGGTAGTATGGATGTCTGTCATCAACTTGTTCATGTTCAATAAATATTCCTTTTGCCTTTCTGAACTGCTTCAACATTACATCAGTATGCCTGACTCACTTCAGCTGACATTCTTGCTCTCTTCGATGTTGACTATAGACATCATTATCTTGCATTCGTTAAAGTTCACAAATGACATGTTAAAACCAGTGTGTCATGTAACGGTCGCTTGTTTACTTTTGCATGGGGATACAATTGTTTTCTTACAACCACTAAAAGCCGTGGTTTCATATTTAGATCTGTGCTTGAAGATTCAGTGTGGCAAGAAACTCCCCACAAGGCTGTATGACAAAAAGGATGATTTAAACTTGCTGATAGTCATCTTTTCCTTCATGTCGAGCAATATTTCAACAGCTCCAGATTTAGTGTTTACAATTCACAACCTTTGAAGTACAATTTGAAGCATGCTCTTATGGCCACGATTTCAAGATTGTCAACTCTTGCACAGAGGTTGTTCAATCGATGTTACAAATTCAAGGACTCAACGAACTTTCAAAAGGTTTTATGGAAGAAATCATACAGTGGAGGACGTTTCAAAATTTGATGCATCAGTGACACAAATGATGACATGGGTACACTGCCCTTTTTGTGAACACCTGGTGTCATCGCTATCTTGATAGTGATTCATAAACACATACTCCAGATATGATCAGAATTGTACAATTGACCCTCGTTCATTGATTTGTTATGGATGTGGAAAAGGTTTTTATTGTTTATTTGACTATAGGATTGAGATGTGTTTGCAGTAAAAATGATCATTAGTAAGAAAGAGAACCTTGGAATTATTTTCTATCCCTTGGGAAATAATGTCATAGGTGCCAGTATCACTTTGCTCACTCGGGGTAATTTCAATTAATTCCCTCGGGAAATATAAATCATAATTCCTCCGGAGATCGTTAGTGTTTCTCATAAAAAGGAACCTGATAGTTTAACATTTTAACATTGATCTTGTCAATGTTTATGTACAGTTACGCACATGCTTGAACCACTGTTTATTGTACATCAAAGTGAATCAAGGTTGATAGCCATTGAATGTTGTTTGAAGTCATTTTGTGGCTTTTAAAGAAATATTGCATAAATATTGGAAAGAATATGAAAGGGTAACAGATGCACAATGCCAACAGATGGTCTCTGAGAGAGAATATTGAATATCAGAAAAGCAGAATATTGTCATCATGTTAGACTTTTTAACCAAAACTGATATCAGCTGATGTGTCACAATTCACAATTCACAATCAATGCCCAAATACTTGGCAAAATGAAAAGTACTTGAATAAAGTCCTGATGTGTATATTTGATGTGTATATGATGTTGTTTTTTGTAATTTTTCTATGAAAAGTTTCAATATTCATTGTGTCCGAAAGTAATCAATGGATCAAAGCCCCATTCTTTATTTTCATTCCTGGGTACATTTTATAGAAATGACAACAATGATGATTGAGGAAGTTTTGTTCTAATTGATTTTATGTTGCCATGAACTCCTTTTTAAAAAATACAAACAAAAAGCATATTTTCATGAAACATGATTCACTGATGCAAAATGGAAATTGGCAAAATTATTGTATACAAGAAAAACAAGATGGATTAGTCTGGCATGACATGCTATATCTATTCATCTGTAAAACACCATTAATAAGTCATGTTATAAGTACATGGATAATGGAGTCACTGCACAGGTTGCAGATTTTCTGATTAGGGTAATCTGTACTACCTGTAGTCGGATGTAAAGGCCCCTTGAGAAATACAGCAGGAGAGATAGAAATCGAAGAAATATTCAGTTTCCATCCAATGGCTCTCATTACACCTCTCTCAGATGGCTCATTTGTGTGAGTTATCTGGAGAATATTGTCTTAACAACAAATATTAACAATGTTAACTTGTTTTGATCTTTTGGTAAATGAGTCGGTTGCCATGGCAGTGTCTAGACAAGGATCATTACATGTGTTTAAGTGTTGGATATTTTGTTAGGAACAATTTTGGCAATATGGGTTGTTCGTTTATGAATTGCCAACCAACATATGTTTGGAGGTTCTATCTTGCAGCATTATTTTGGTTCATCTTTCGTGTGAGTAGAATTTTCCGGAATTATGGAGACTTTGGTCAATTTATTTGGCATAGTTATGATTTTTATGCTTTTTCTTTCTTTTTCTGCTTTTACTGTTTTGTCTTTGAGTCTGAGATACCAACAGTCTGCAGTATTGTAAAGGTCATCTGTGTCTGAATATATACTGAGGGAAATGAAATAAGGGAACGCTTACTTGTTAAGGTGAAAAGGCGCTGTTGTTCCCAATGTTTAAGGAACAATTTAACATTAACGGATTGAAAACATTGCCCTCAAATGCATCCTCAGGGGTCATTGTTCACGTGCAGTTTAAGCACGAGGACTATAAAAGTGTGGGAACAATTTTTAATACAACAGAGCCTCGAATTCGCAAGACACTCAAAACCCTAAAATCATGCCACACCGATACCTTTCTGAAATTGAGAAATAACAGGCAGTCAGGAGTATCAAAGGTGGGACATCATATGTGAGACAGCAAGAGACTTTAACAAGTCAAAAAGTGTGATATCGCGACTGTGGAACTTATACTGCCAGACAGGCGATGCTAAGATATTGGTCCCAATACAAAAACTTCAACACGTGAAGATCGTCATTTACTGTTGATTTCTTTGTGAAACCGGTTCAAATCAGCTTTGAAAATAAACATGGAGTTCAGAGCAATAACACAGTTATGCACAAGCAATCATACAGTTCGAAATCGACTCAAATCAGCCGGCTTTAAATCACGTTGCCCAGTTGTGGGAATTCAGCTTTCTGCAGAACACAGATGTCGGAGAAGATATTGGGCTAGGCAGCATTGTGTAAGACATTTGTGACATTGGCTCTATAACATGTTCAGCGATGAGTCTCGCTTTAATTTGGGCTTTGCAGATGGTCGTATCCGTGTGTGGCGACGTCTCCATGACGTCATCACCCATGTCCTGTAACACAGCATGATCGATGTGGGGGTGGATCAGTGATGGTGTGGGGTGGGATCACCTACGATTGGAGAACTGATCTAGTGCGATTAGATAGAAGGATAACAGGTGTGTGTTACAGAGATGAAGTGCTGCAGCCAGTAGTTGTTCCCTTCCAGCGTAGAACAGGTGGGAGTTTCAAGTTCCAGCACGACAACGCCCGTCCACATACTGCTCGCGTATGCAGGGATTTTCTGGCGCAAAATAATATCAGAGTTCTACCATGGCCATCGAAAAGACCAGATCTAAACCCCATTGAACACTTTTTGAAAAAAATTACGTCGTGTCAGATCCCGCGATGTACAGCCACAGATAAGTGGCACCATGTTCCAAGCTCTCCAAGAGGAGTGGTAGGCTATACCCCGTGCTGTAATCCATTAGTTGATCCAAAGTGTCCCACATCGATGTTAAGAAGTAAACTGGAGGCATGGGGGACACAACAGATACTGACATTTGGATTGTCTGGTCCAGACTCGATTATTTACAGACAACCGCCATATAGCTGGAATATTGCTG
>VKKT01001463.1:129054-143010 GCA_008038995.1 Haliotis laevigata | reverse complement strand
TGGTTGGTTGGCTAGATGGCTGGTTGGTTGGTTGGTTGGTTGGCTGGTTGGTTGGCTGGATGGCTGGTTGGTTTGAATTGGTTTGTTGGTTTGTTCAGTGCTGGACTCAGCAATATTCCAGTTATATGGCAGTTGTCTATAAATAATCCAGTCTGGACCAGGCAGTCCAGTGATTGACAACATGAGCACTCATCAAGGGGATTGGGATACGATGACATGTGTCAACCAAGTCAGCAAGCCTGACCACCTTATCCGTTAGTGACCAGTTAAAATGATCACAGGTTGCTGAAGATCAGTTCTAACCATGATCCTCACGGATCGAAAACTGGGTTGAATTATGATCTAATGCTTTAGAATTACTGCAGTATTGCTGAATTTATTTCCTGATTACTGAAACAAGTAATGGGATAATTAGATAATGATACAGATTCACTGAATAGTGCAACAAAATAATTAAATAATATCCTAGATTCACTGGACAGTGTAATAATATTAATGGGTAATGAAATTAAATTATGAAATAGTGTAAATAGAATTACTGTATCATTGAATAAAGTAATAGAATTACCAAATAGGGTAATAGTATCACTGAATATATGTAATGAAATGGCTAAATAGTGAAATGGCAAAGTTAAATAGTATAATGTAATCATTAAATAGTGTAATTGAATAGTTGATTAGTGCAATAGAACCATTTTGGGTGTAATGAAATAACTTAAAGATGTAATCTGGATAATAAACTATGACTGTGACTATGATATGACTGTGATATGACTATGTGAATTTGAGGAACAAAAATACAGTCAGTGCAGCTAAGGCAGAGTGAATCGTTATTCACATTGTTCAGGACAATAGCATCATGCGACCGCCATGCTCAATGTAATAACCTTGTCAATGAAAGCTGCTTTAAACTCATTTATCAAACTATACAGAATCTGTTTGATTATTGTCCGAACAAAACAACATATGCTACCATTTAGATATCAGTAGGTGGAAGGAGATTTGGGAAGCATGTATACCTCACTCAGGCTTGAGAATAACAACTGATATTTATGGCATATTTAGTGCTGTATGATAATGAGGTGCTGATGGTATTAAATTAACCCAGCAACAATCCCATGGCATTACAACTCACAATTTACACATATCATTCGGAGGTTTTTTGTTTCAAGTTACGTAAATTTGAAAAGGAATTTTTGTGGGACTTGTGCCGACAAGTTTTGTTTTTATCATTTCAGTAATGATTATGTGCGAATCATATCCTATACATTGATAGATCTGGCAAAGATTAATGGTTATGAGGTTTATGCAAAGATGACGAAAACTGTAATTCCTTTAATTATGGCGCATTAATGTACAGAAGAAAACAGATTGAAGAAGTGTTCTCATAGAGTTGTACAAAAAGAAAGAGGATTGATTGGAAAGCTGGACACAAACCATGAAATGTTTAATTTCCAATACTGATTATTGGGCTATATTCATAGAATGCAGCCAGTCTCACCACGCTCAGCTGATAAGCTGTTTGAATGTAAGGTAATAACGGTTTTTCTCACGGATATGATGGGGTATGCTGAGAGGATTGCGTGGAAGTGGTGTATACAGCCGATTCCATTGGCTGCCGACTTATTTCAATAGGCTTTTCATCTTCTGTTTGGCCACCTAGACACAGTGTGGATCATTTATTTCCAATCACTGATGTTGTTTGGCATTGTTGCGTCTCATAGTTTTTAGAGTATTATTCAGAACCAGGCGTTTAGATTAACTTCCAAAATGTCGACGTGACTTGACGAGATTAGCCAGCGGGCTGTTGGGCCATACTTCATGTTGGGAATATTTGCAGTGTCTTTCAGGACGTGTTTTGTGCCTTCAGGAATTTTAGTCTTGAAAAACGGCATTGACGTGTTCGGTTGTGTTTTCACAGTACAGACAGGACGAGAACAGTGTGTGGATAGACTCTCACTTAATGACTGTATGTGATTTCAGCATTTCATGGGTCTACTGACTCCACATGTGTGACAGGTTTTGATTTCCGATGGTCTTTGGTGACATATGCTTGGAATTGATTGAAATCTGTATCTAACTCTGGAAATAGATCCCGAGCAGCAGGAGAGTCTAGGGCTTTGACACAGAAGCGTCTGATGAACCAACAAATGTCACATCCTGTTTCCACATCTGTCATTCCCAGAGCTCCGATACTTCCCCCAATGATTTCTTTCAAGATCCGTTCATAAAGGCAGTGTTCGAAGGTCAAAGTGACTTGGTGAGAAATTGTTTCCTTTCTGGTTGGGGCAAACTTTGTTGAGCAGAAAATTGAAGACTTGGCTTCCTTTCTGTAGCCAGAACTGACATATGGTGTAGAATAAAAAAGGAAATTCTTCATGATTGGGTGTGCCAACATCCTATGAGAGCCTCAGTTGTCAGACTTACTGCCTCCATAAGGATTGAAACTCAGGACATGCTGAATGTATATCGTTGCCTTTCCCCATGGATGCTGCAGCCTTTGGAATAAATTCCCATCTCCCTGAAACCATTCATTACAGTCTCCAGTGGAAGCATCAAAGATCGGTCATAAAATACTTTGGATGTATAGACTGGTGATTTATGTGGCCGGTTCCATAGCCCGGGATTCTTACTTTGGAAGAACTGGTTCCCATGTGTGGTTTCACCATTATTATACCGTTTGTGTGAAGACTAGCCTTTAGGCCTTGCAGTAGTTTGGAGTTCCTATAAGGATGAGGATGGCTGTTCATTGATTTGTATTTTGTCCATGTTTGATAGGAAATTTGTTTTATCAGTAGTGCAATTCCAGGTTGTTGCTCTTTTTTTGTGTGATTCCTACTCTTGGATGTCTTTTTTTGTGACAGACGAGCTTCATTTACGCGGGACCGTTTCCATCCTTTTAGAGTAAAAACATGTCCCAAGACATTTGTTTCGTGTGATTCAGCTTGGTGAACATTCTGAAGGCAGGTTATAAGTGTTGAGTGCGTTATCTGTGTACTGTGACCATACTGTCTCCCTAACAACTGGAAACAGGAGAGCATGTGGGTTGTATCGTCTACCACAGGAATACCAAGGAGACTGTTTTCAATTTGGTTTTAAGTGACACTGTCTGAGACAATCACATACCACAGCTCCTACATTGTTCTGTGAAAACCATTATCAGAAGGGACAATTGGTGTTGTATTCGTGCCAGCAGCCTTCAGTATTCTCATCTAATTTGTTGATGTGTTTATACACTGATGCAGCTAATCCACCTACTAGATGGCAATCTATAGAGGCTAATCACACCCACATTAGGATAGCTTCCTCTTTTCGTGACATGACAGAACCTATACTACATGGCGGCATGGTAGGTGCAACGCGCTCATCTCAGTGCTGATGAGAGGCATGTCGAAGAACCATTAAGTTGCGTCTACCTCCAGGAGAACGCACATTGACTTACCGCTTCTCAACTTACCTGGTAGTTTAGTAAGCTGTACAGAACAGGTAAATCACCAATCATGGCTTTCAGGTAAGATTCTGCCTTGATTCAATTCTAATTGTTTGTGTAATCTTGCTGAATTGACTTTGTGGTGAATTGTTATAGTTGCAATATTTTACTTATTATTGTTTACTGTTTTACCTGGAGAATTATTCATTGATAGAATTGCAGTGACATTGTCTTGTAATTATATAGGATATTTTTCTCACTGAAGTTTGATGTGAAGTAAAATAATAATATTTATTTGTAATATAAGCACTCAGTCTTACAGATTTGTATTAATTTTGTATAAATTTGATTATTAGACATGCAGGTATATTTTATTGAGTTGATTAAGATTAAAACTGTAAAATTGATTATTATTTGAAAAAGATTATATTCATAAAATATATATTTCTTGTTTGAGTGGCATTGAGAAGTTGGTGTGATGAACAACGAGGAGAGTTCTATGGATATACAGCTTCTTTAATATAATATGAGCGATGTTTCGGTGTAGCTACTAACACCATAATCAAGATGATAAATCATTTCCAGGTGTTAGAATCAGATCTTCAGATATAACGTTGGTTATGGTCAGTCTCTGTAGTACTGTTCATTAACTATGAGATTATCAGGAAATTCACCGTCACTAGGGGAAATTCCACCTTTATTAAATAATCATGACTGTAAAGTTAATGTGGTTGAAGGGTTATTGATGATACAGGATCTGCCATCTGTATAGTGCAGCAGCAGCAGCTCTACTGTGTATGTCCAGAGTTGGCGAAAGATGTGTTATTGTGTAGCAGGACATTTACATATTGATGTATCACTATATGAAACTCCCCAAAAATTCAGCCAGACCACAAGGCTGGTTAGATGTTTTCCGTGCCAACCCTGGCCAAAACTTACCTGCCCAGACAAAAATACTAATTTACTTTGCATAATTAAATTAAAACTTGTAAAATAATAATGATTTAAATTTTAACCCGACGGTCGGCTAGATGGATTTGAGAATCTGGAAGTCCTTGGAAATAACCCATTCCTGGTGGTCGAGCAGGCAGGCAGGCATATCGAAGGCTGGATGTATGTATATGTATCAGTATACGAGAGAGTATATGTGCATAAGTATATGAGAAAGTGATTGTGTTTGAGTATGTGATAGTGAGTGAGTTTAGTTTTTACGCTGCACTCAGCAATATTGCACCTCTATGGCGGCGGTCTGTAAATAATCGAGTCTGGAGTGTGTGATAAAGGCATGACACAGTGCATATGTACATGTAAACACCTGTGATATTGATCAAAGAATATTCTAACTTCATATCAAATATGAGTAATATTAAGTATTAAATATGAAAACAATGGGATATTATGACAATTTTATGCATTATTTAATTGTAATATCTTGTCAAAATACAATATGCATATATTAGCTCTGGCTGTCATGGGCTGTTGTTAAATGTATCCATGAAGTTATACTGTTGTACAAAAGCTGATAATGCTGATGAATTTGTTGACATGGAAATGAAGAAACTATGAGATTAAGACAATCTCAGTGTGTTTTAAGGTAATGTGTTTGCACCTTAAATGGTATCGTGGTTCCTGGGTTTTAACTGGTCCCACCTACCCTAGCTTGTCATATGAGATGACTAAATGACTTGTATGGCTGTCAGACGTATCTATGTTCTTCTACAGCATGCATCATTGCTCATTGGTAATATTATATGATAAGCTAGTGTTTACCTAAGTCTAGATTACACTATGTGTATGGTTGTATGAATCCAATCGCTTTCCTATACAGAATTCCTGGTGGCCGGTCCGGTACCTCTGTCACATTGTCAAATCTTACGCAACCCATTTGGGTGTTTTTCATCTTTGTTCACATTTAAAATAACATGAAATATTCACATTTCAATGAGAAAATAATTCAAAAAGAGAAAAAAAACACATCCTTTCATTGAAGCCTTAGAGAGCTAGGTAAACATTTGTAAAGCTAAATTGTTTGTTTGTTGTTTAATGCAACCATAGTCCAGCAATATGGCAGCTACTGTCACAGTAGTAGTTGGAAATATACTACTCACACTTTGCTAAAGATCACAAAAATTCACAACTTTACTTAAACATAGATTCATAATTTGAAATTGTATCCATTTAAAACTGGATAAATAATAATATGGTAACCCCTCTTTAGGCAAACAGTCACTTTAATCTAACTTTATGCACTTGATGCATGAGTGACCATAAAAATGGTTTTCATGGTGCCAATCAACCATTTTGCAAATCATGGAACGAGTCATTAACAAGTACACAACACCCGTCAATAGCAGGTATGGGATCCACAAGACGAAATGACATACTGAAACCTAGGATCCATGCTTACAATAAGCTTAAATATTGAAATCTAATTTGACCCCACATCATAGTTTTTTGTTGAATCCATGATTTGATCCTTAGCAAAGTGTGAACAGTATATATGTAATTAAGCAAAACAATTTAACAGTCACTGAAAGGCCTGCATGAAGCTTAAGACTATCTCTCTCTTTTTTCAACTAAGTGCATTTATTTACAAGCAAAACAAAAGTCCTGTCACATGATCAGCCTGAACTCATAGCCTGGTCATTAGAGCAGAAACTTCTCCTATGGAATAAGCTTGGCAGGGACATCTAAGTTAAGCTGTTCTTGTCCAACAATTCTTCAGAACAGAGATGTGGGTCTTTAAGCAAATAGCTTGATAAAATATTGGCACCAGTCATCTGATGCAATATGTTAGTGTCCGGAATACACACCAAGTCGCATAAAATACATTCATTTTTATAATAATATTTATAATGTTTACAGCTAATGTCAAATATCAGAGATATTTCCAAACAGTAATGTAAAAATCTTGATAATATAAGACAGAATTAATGTAAGATCCTGTTTTTCAGGTCCATGAAGACTTTTTTGTCAATAAATATACGTGTAGGCCACAGACAGTGTGGGATAATTGGCAAGGTAGTGAAGCTTTTGGATTCCTAATGGCCAGACCGAGTAATGGTCAAACTTAAAGCCAGCAATATGCAATCATGATTCAGTAAAACGACAATCAATCATTAGAGTCATAGACAATAGGGCTATCATTGCGTTCCTAGAGGAAGACGTGGTGAGAGTGTATGAAATATTTAACACAAATTGAAGGCTCCACAGTGAGAATCCCACTCATTGGATGTTTGGATGAATGTATACAAAACATTTTCAGCTTTTAGACATGTTTTATTCAATATAACTGTACATCTATTTACCAAGAATGAATGGAGTCAACCATGTATCGAACTTCTAAGATGTGTAAGCTGTTTTCTCTACGTTCGAGTCTCTTGTACTCAGCTGTGGTGGGATTCCCGACATGGGTACAGTGTGTGAAGCCCATTTCTGGTGTCTCTCACCATGATATTGCTGGAATATTGCTAAAAGCGGCGTAAACCTAAACTCACTCACTCACTCACTCAGTTGTGGTGGGTGGTGGGGTAGCCTAGTGGTTAAAGCATTAGCTCGTCTTGCAATATAGTATGCCCTCTGTGGCTTACTGTGAGTGTAGGGTAGCCTAGTGGTTAAAGCAATTTCTTGTCACACTGAAGACCCAGGTTCGATTCCCACATGGGTACAATGTGTGAAGCCCATTTCTGGTGTTCCCCGCCGTGATGTTGCTGGAATATTGCTGAAAACAGCATGGTTAAAGCATTCTCTCGAAGACCCGAATATTGTTAAAATCCATACTCACTCACTCAAAGCCCAAATCACCCACTATGTAAGAATAAATAGAGGCACTCTTTGTATGATGCACAATGTCCATGAGAAATCATTCAAGAAACCAGTAAAGTACTTTTTAACATTCATCTTTGTTTTTTCAAGCAATATGCCAAATTTAAAGAGCTATTTACTAATTGGCCAAATCGTCTAAAGGAGTTGTTTTGACTGGTGTCGGCCCGTCCGGTTTCTCAAAGATCTTTGGATCTCTTCGTTCATTACCAAACAAAAACCACTCCCAAATTAGGCTAAGCTTGGCTTGCTCCTCTCAATTACTGAGTCTGATTGTGAAAGACCCTTAATCAACGTCGAATATACCAAGCTTCTAATTCTATTATTGGTCAATTGTTTTTGTCACTTAGCGAATGTGGCTACTGCCATTACAGAACCAAATGACCATTGTGTTGTATATACTTCGGGATCCAATTCCAAATCTAATTTTTCAGTCCTCTAGCTTAATGCTTCGAAACAATTTATCTTTATGCCACGACATCTCCACTGACCCAGAATGTTAGTCCACTAGTCACAGTAGCAGGGAAGTAAAAGTATAATACAATTTCCGAACATTGGAGTGGCGAGAAAATTGCTTGTGACTGCATCTGGTGGAGCCTGTGCCATGCTGGCCTGGAGATTACCATTGTTCAGTGTGCTCTTGAAATGCCTTGTGCCATGCTAGCGGGTTACAACTCATTTCATTTCTGGCTTCAATTTAGTCTATTGGCTCACGTTCCATGCTGATTTTGTTACTCAATCTTGTGCCAAGGCGTTGCATGTGCTGTATTAGAGCCTGCAGAACATTTGACTGATGTAATGGGAGAATGTGACCTTGACATTTAAGTTGAAGATGTGGAAATTGTAAAGTTGTCCTTATACTTGTGTTTCTGTCCTAGATTTTATTGATTTCCATAATAGTTTTCAGCGATAGAGTACTGTATGGTTAGTGCAGTCACTTGTCACAATGAAGCTGGTTTATTACATTCTGTTGGCTAGAAACTGGAAATGTTTTTGAGAAAGAGGCAAACCGTTAATCTAGGTTTCCTGCTCTAAGATATTTTTTAGAGGAAGTTAATGTCTCGATACCTCCATCAGCATATATCTATCATTTTTGCCTTCCAAACTTTATCTTCAGTCTTGTCTAATTTGGGGGCAGTGGGATAGCCTAGTGGTTATAGCGTTGGCTCATAAGGGCAAAGACCCAGGTTCGATTCCCCACATGGGTACAATGTGTGAAGCCCATTTCTGGTTTCCCCCACCATGATATTGCTGGAATATTGCAAAAAGTGGTGTAAAACCATACTCACTCACTTGCTTATTTAATGAGACAGTCTCGACAATTTGTCTTTAGTCACTGACAAACATCTAAAGGGGATCAAAATCTTATCTCACCTTGGTTGCTATTTCGATCCTAAAGAAAGAGAAACAATTATCTATCTCATCATTGATAAACCTGATGAAAATTGTATATATTTTTCTCCAGATGTTTTTCTAGAGCCACTTCAAAATATTGCCTGCAAACATCGAAGGATGGACATATGACTGACCTAAATTCATATCACAGATAACAGTGTGGAGATTCTTTGTATATTTTTATTTTCCCACAAATCTCTGAAGTTTCAAGAAAAAGTTAATTCCACAAAATTATTTATATGTAAAATCCTTTGCACCCATATTACTCCAAAATGTGTAAATAAACAACATTTCAAATTACATTCCTTCAGCAACATCAAACATGGGAATATTTTCCTCTCATGCGAAGGTTTAATCCTTAATGTTACTGTTCCATTGGTACATTTCCTGAAAGTCTTTGATGTAATTATACAAAGAAATTTCGCTTTCCTTGCAATTTCTCTATGTCTCTGATGATCAAGCTTTCCTAGCTTTAATCCAGGAATCAAATTTTTATCAAAGAGCATGTCTATACTTTGACATCAGCTGGACTTTGTCTTGTTCAAACATTCTATTCCATGTCTACATATCAAGCCATGAGCCCTGTGAGCAAACCACTTATTGCATGGCCCCGAGTTGACAGAGGTCTGCAGATGTGATTATTTAGCAGAGAAATTCAATAGTATCTCCCATAGAGGCTCCTGTCTAAGCTAATAGCGTCAATGGAAATTGGTTGAAATCAACCTGAACAGTGATAGAAGCTTTTATCTGGCAGAAATTATTTTGAAAAAAAAAAGACTCCAGGTCTCATCTTTCTTGATGGGCATCTCCATCGATGACAGGGATTCAGAACGGATGTTTTACATAGATGACATTTGGTGCTTGACCGCATGCTCATGGAAGGCGAGACAATGTCATTAAAATTCTTGAACAGGATCATCTGCCCTTCAGCTCATGAGCCCTTCATCAATCAGATGCTGGGATTCAGGGCAGAATATATCCCCAGCATCTGATTTTTATTGCCGGGGCATGTAAGATGAGTATCCCTAGGGCATCCCTAGGGCATCCATAGTGGGTCACAGTGGATAGCCTTGCTGATTGGGTGTCATCCCACCCTGAAAGTTTTGAACTCACTTTTCCTGACTCAGACATAGTTATTTACAGGTGCCTGGAATTTAGCTTGATTATTGCTGACTGTGTCTGCGTGATATAGTTTGAATATATGTAACTCATGGAAACGAATAAGGGAACACTTGAAAGTACAAGTGTTCCTTTATTTATTTCCAGAATTTCACTCAGTGCAATACATACCTTGTGAAGAAACCTGGGAAAGAATAAAGGTACACTTGTACTTTCATTTTCCCTTATTCGCTTGAATATTGCTGATTGTATCACCGTGTTATAGCTTGAATATTGCTGAGTCACTGATACAGCTTTAATATTGCTGACTGCGTCACTGGGATAATTCAGGAGTGTGTTGCTGTGATATATTTGGAACTTTGCTGAATGGCTGCAAGTGGGTGGTCAGGCTTCCTGACATGCTTGACACATCATTGCATCCCAATTTTGTAAATCATGTCATGATGTCAGCTAGAGACTCAAACCTTTACAGACCACTGTCATATAGAGGGGCTTAATATATATATATATTGCTGAGAGGTGTTAAACAGCAAACAACTGTTGGAAACTGCTGACTATGTGTTTTTTCACCGCAGCATTGTTCAACTCTGGCTCATTGTTAACTCATTGTCAGTCCCTATAATATAAGCCCAACGTTGCTGATTCCTGGTAATACAATTCTCATTCAATCAAAAGTTTCAGTACAGTTGCAATGATAAATCCTGTTCAGTAGACTGCGTACCTATCAAAGGATGTAGATTTATTATGAAATATAGTATTATTGTACAGACAAATCATGGCTGTAGCTGGTCATTCAGGGATGATTTTCCATGTGACTTTAAGAGAGCCTAGCTAGGATAAACTGCAGATTTAAATGACGTCTCGGAAACAACACTTTCTTTAGCTGTAAGTCAAATACCTAGTTTTATCAAGCTTTAGATAGCCCTTCTAATTACAGTGGTTCAAGTTACACACTGATTACGACGTCTAGACTGACTGTAAGTGGACTGTGAGAAGCATTTGAAGAACCATTCCAAGTTGTCTACAAGGTCTGAGAATTATTCCACTTTGGTACGGATCAGTTGTAAAATCCTGGCAAATTTAGATTCCACAAAAAATCAAAATGTATGTTGCGACACTCTTGTTTATTGATTATTTGTACAACAGATTTACCCCTCAGTGTCCTCCAGTCCAGGAAGAAATCAAAGTCTTTTCTGACCTTGTTCATCAGGGACCTAGCTTTTTGGAAATCTATATGTCTGTAATGCAATGAATGTCATGCCAGTATTGATTTTATGCCAAAACCGAAGATGAAATTGGCTGAGAAGGAAAGTTTTGTGGTAATTTCTTGGGGAATAGCATGGTTGAGTGTTTAAAATGTGTGACTCTGTCACGGTTGTCAGATTGGTGTGTTCCCGCTGAATGATGCAAGGTAGAGGGTGCGTGCTGTGGAATTTTACTGTGTGACTATGTAATTGTCCTTAGGCATTGTGTGCACTCTTTGGATGGTGCAAGGTTGAGGGTGCATGGTGTGGATTGTAACTGTGTGACTTGGTCATGGTCGCTAGACATGGTGTGTGCTCTTTAGAAGGTGCAAGGTAGAGGGTGCATGATGTGGATTGTAACTGTGTGACGTAGTCATGGTTGCTAGACATGGTGTGTGCCCTTGAGAAGGTGCAAGATAGAGGGTGCATGATGTGGATTGTAACTGTGTGACGTAGTCATGGTCGCTAGACATGGTGTGTGCCCTTGAGAAGGTGCAAGGTAGAGGGTGCATGGTGATAATTGTAATTGTGACTGGTCATGGTCGCTAGACATGGTGTGTGCCCTTGAGAAAGTGCAAGGTAGACGGTGCATGATGTGGATTGTAACTGTGTGATGTAGTCATGGTCGCTAGACATGGTGTGTGCCCTTGAGGAGGTGCAAGGTTGAGGGTGCAAGGTGTGGATTGTAACGGTGTGAAGTAGTCATGATCGCTAGACATGGTGTGTGCCCTTGAGAAGGTGCAAGGTAGAGGGTGCATGGTGTGGATTGTAATTGTGGGACCTTGTCATGGTTGCCAAACATGGTGTGCACCCTCTGGGTGGTGCAAGGTTGAGGGTGCATGCATGGGGCACCATTCATTTCACAGTGCTGTCATGTCATAACTTTATTGCTTCCACCATTCACATAACTTAGGTTGCTTTTTGAAACAGGTCCATAGTATAATGTACTGGGTAGCATAGAATTCATGACATAGGGTGAAAGGCATAGGTTTTAGGGTAGCGTGGTTTCTATACAGAGTGCATATTATAGAGTTCATGGCATAAAGTACATGGCAGAGGGTGCAAGGCATAGGTTTTAGGGTAGAGAGGTTTCTATACAGAGTGCATATTATAGAGTTCATGGCATAAAGTACATGGCATAGGGTGCAAGGCATGGGTTTTAGGGTAGAGTGGTTTCTATACAGAGTGCATATTATAGAGTTCGTGGCTTAAAGTACATGGCATAGGGTGCAAGTCATAGGTTTTAGGGTAGAGAGTTTTCTATACAGAGAGTCCATGCCATAGGGTGCAAGGCAAAAGGTTAATTCAAAGAGTTTTCTCTACAGTCTCAGTGCATAGCATAATGTTCATGGCGTTTAGTACATGGCATAGGGTGCAAGGCATAGTTCTTATTTCAAAGAGTTTTCTCCCTATAGAGTTCATGAAATAGCGTTCATGGCAGAGGGTGCATGGCTTTCGGTGCTTGACAGAGTTCAGGACACAGATGAGGTAAATTGGAAAGTTCTTGTTTTATTCCGTATCCTCAATCTAAACAATTTGTATCCCAGTGAATGATCAACTCATCGCTGGGCTGATTTACACACGAATCTGGAACCTGGATGTTGTGATGATTTATTAAGAAATCTGTCCTGGGACATCGTACTGCGATTTCTTAATTGGACATGGATATTGCTGGTGGTGATAAAACTGGTAAACAATCAAATAAACTCACGATGACCCTTCAACTGTCACTGAACCATATCTCGCCATGATGCTGAATGGTTAAACTAATGGTTTTTATGTCTGTTGATATGAGGGTTGCGATATTACACGGACACGCAGTGATGGCTAACATCACATACAGTAATCAAGAAATGAATCAATAAGCTACGTGCACTTGATACATTCTCTTACCCAGGCTTGTACAGTTCCATGAATTCCATCTTGGCGGCATCGGAAACACCAGTGTTTGAATAAGCTTCATGATATTGGAGTCCATTACCATTTGTTTGTCGTAATTGAACTTTTTACCCCTTGAATTGATGGCTCTACTTTGTGTTCAAATGTTATTGACAAATAATATGAGATGGTCTTTTGTCAGTAATAACAAAGAATATATTAATAATCAACAAATATGTATTGTGAACAATGACAGATTTGCTTGGCTGTATTGGCGGAATGATAAATTAGTGTTGCATGCTAGTTATTCGTCTTTTGTAACGCAATTCTACCCACCCACTTGATCACACTGAAAAATTCCTTGTAATTCATCATGTTCCTGATGTTGATAGGACACATTGTTCAACGCCAATATGGTCCATGAAGACTCATAATAGAATTATCATGAAAATATAGCAGTCGATATTGCAAGTACAAAAGCGGTACATCAGTCAATAAATTTCTGTGCTATAGATTCATCGTCCAGCTGAAACAGTCCGGTTGTTCCAGTACTTTAAGGTAATAGGATAATTGAGTTGAAGGCATCGCAAGTTTAGATCAGTCCACCTGCTCTGATAATTAACCATCAGTAGAATTAATCATACGGTGCTTCAGACTGATAAATCATCCTGGAACGGTGCACTCTTGGAGTAGCCTTCATTTCAATCATCACGTAAACAGTTTAACATGGTAAAACGTTGTTGGAGTGGCGTGAGCCAGTTGGTGCTGAGATCAATTGCCAAGTTTGGTGTTCGGCAGTTTGGTGCCAGTTTGGTATTATGAATATACAACAGTGTTTAAAAAGTGGTCAGATGTGACAAAAGTTAGGATTACATTTGGTAAAATGCAAATTCTTGTACTTTTTGGTTTGAATCCAATATTGGTTTGAAGCCACACTCTCAAACAGCTTAGAAAGTTCGGGGAATTAACTCACTCGCAGGATTCCGCCAAAATGAAAGTATGATAATTGGTAGTCCAGATCACATACTTTGTGTACCCCCCTGACCAGTGTAGATTGTCATGGTTCCT
>VKKT01001463.1:112914-124108 GCA_008038995.1 Haliotis laevigata | reverse complement strand
AATCAGGTCTACACTCTCCTGATGCTGTGAATCAGGTCTACACTCTCCTGATGCTGTGAATCAGGTCTACACTCTCTGGATGTGATGACACAGTCTAACTAATGTCTGTGCTATTAATAATCAAATCTGGGCTAGGAAATCCAGTGTTTGATATCATGAGCATTTATCCACAGTCACTGGATGTGCTGACATGCAGTCAACCAAATCACTGAGCTAGGCTCCCTATCCAGTTGGTCCCAATAAGAAGCTGGGTGATCAATTCTATCCCAGAATGCCCATGGGCCATGGAGTTCATGTATAAACAAGTATCACATTTCGGATTCCAGGCACCTCTCCAACAGAATTCCCAGCACTTGGGGCTGACATATGAGAAATCCCTGTAATCAGAGTCACAATGCCAGGATGAATAAATATTGCTTCTCCCAGATGACGTCCATTTTTTAAGACCGAAATCCAAACAGAGAAAGAAATTAGATAGTCTCTATTCGTTTAGAATGACTTGAAGCTTAAAACAGAAATTAGCACCTCTTGCCAATAAGGAAACTTAATGCAGAGAGGCATAACTTTCCGAGCGCCTGTGATGCAAAAACATAACCAAGGACAATTTACGCTGGTCCTCTTAGCTAAATATCATAGATTGACTGATAATCATGGCTGAGAGCGTCACACAGACATCATAATTGTGTGATCTATAGTTATTTGGCCACAGAACTCGGATATTCATCATGAGTCCCAAAGGGGAGATGTCTAAAGGCATTACAACTTTTCCAGGAATGTAACTCAAGTTAATATCTTGTGTTGTAGTTCATGGCTGAATGCTGTGTTAACACGCGTTGCTGTGTTATGGCAGAGATTATTATATGGTCTCTGGTTATAGTGAATGTTATGTTTGTCAAGGAAACTTTGCGACCCATTGTTATATATTTCTATAGTGATGTTGCATAGTCGCAATTCGGAAGGTTGTGCTTTTGAAACCAATATCTGGATATTGATCCTAGTGATGTGAATACATGAAATATTTAGATGTAATAAACATGACAAAGTCTTGCTCTTGAAGAAGCAAATGTCATTTCTATTACTGGTACACAGGCATAATGCAATATGTTCTTCATATAATATATGTCACAATGTGTCCTCGCCTTTCTGGTAAATTGGATAAAAAAGATTCATTATTGTGTTGTTAAACCTAATATCTTCACAGAAATTCATTCCCCAATCATTTTCCCATCAATACTGATGAACCATAGAACAGAAATGCAGTAGTGTTCTTTCTCATGTTGTTATCTCCCCCTGTATCCATGGCAACAAAATGGTAGCAACTGTCTATGCTGACTTTACTATCATAATATTTACTTAAGTATGTATAAATAGGATCTGTATGTACAATGACTGTAAAACACTTTAGCTCTCAATATTTTGCAATGCGTAATGCTATACACATTCCATATCTCAGTATATTTCAGTACAAATCTTTTGATGATACACAGTCCTTAAGTTCCTATACACCATTCTTGTTGTAAATAATGGTTGATCTAAGGTCTGGAGTGTTTTATGGGGATTATCTTGTGTCATCTTTACCTCAAGAAATTAAAATCTTCTTTATTGACTTCGTGTGCATGACAAATATGCACTGTATGTACTGGCCATCTGATTCATAAAATGGGCGGTGGGGTAGCCTAGTGATTAAAGCTTTCGCTCGTCACGCCGAAGACCCGGTTCCGTTCCCCACATGGGCACAATGTGTGAAGCCCATTTCTGGTGTCCCCTGCCGTGATATTGCTGGAATATTGCTAAAAGCAGCGCAAAACTAAACTCATTCACTCAGCACTTATTCATAAAACAACATCCATTCACTCCCTTCCAAGAAACTAGAACCAGTCATTGAAACAATGTTTTGATCATTTCACTGAGACAATTGTAATAGTTTCACATAGACTGTTGCAATCTTAATATACAGAGGCTAATTTGATCATTCTTCTGGGGCAGTATTGTGATAATTTTAGAGAGACTATTATGATGATTATACAAAAGCTATTGTGATCATTTTACAGGGCTATGTGATCATTGAACTTAGACTATTGTGATCATTTTAATGACGCTATTTTTACCATTATACAGATACTAATTTATCCTTATAATAGTTTTATTCTGATAAAAGAACTTGGAAAAAAATATTAGTTCAACAGATGAAGTATCCAATTAATTGACCACACTGATGAATATCTGCTGTTGAAACATATGAATTGCTTAGAGATGCCACTTAGCAGTGAAAAACAAGCATGTGATTCCCAGTTGGGTATAAGGTGTGGAAATTATTCCTGATGTCTATCACAATTCTCTGATATTGCTGGAATATTGCTGGAATTGCCCTTTACCCACAGGAATGTCTATCAGTGATGCTAGGGAGACTCTATCATTGATGCTATTGAGACTCTTGAGAACTATGAAATATTTAGGTACAACATCATTGGCAAAGAATTTGAAAATATTCAATTTTTATTAAGTATTTAAGGTGTTCCCTCAAACACGGAAATTAAGAAATGCTAAATTTCTTCTGATGAAATAAACAGTCATGAGTGATACATTAATATTTTTTAAAGCATTGGTTCTAATAGTACTAATATTCATCAATCATTTCTTCAGTATATAGATGATGATAAAGACAATAAGAATTTAATGCCTTTTATCAAATATGATTTTCAAATTCCCAATTGAACCTTTGTAACAATTACTGTCATACAAAAGTATATTAGAGACAAGATTGAGGGTAAACCATTTCTGTGATATTTCTTCACATTGCATGTGATTTAATGTCAATAATTATTCTTTTACTTGTATATCTCTAAGAAATAATAGTTGTGGGACATGAAACTTCACAGGTTTCATTGATCGCTATGATGATGAAACGGTGAATCATTTCTTGGTCCATATCTGCCATGACCATCAGGTTGCATCTTTTTTTTCTAGACTCCTGACACGTTTACTGATTTCTAGTGCAAAGGTGTAGCTTAGAATACCCTACAAGGTAACCTTTTTTTTGTTTCTATCTTCATACCACAACAACTGAACAGATGGTGCTGAATGGTTGAAACATAGATATTGTCCTTTTTCTTTTCAATATGTACATGTGGTGTGGAACTACAACCAAGATGAAATACAGGGTTCAGCAAACCCTAGTTACGATTGCAATGGAACAAAAGCCTCTGAATCATCAGGTTACCATGGTTATTTATCCACATTTGATTATGTTTGAGTACATGAATGTTCCACAAAAAATAACACTAAGTAATAAAGGGCAGGAACTCTGACAGAATGAAATACATGTTGAACGGTTTCATTAAAATCAGTCCTGAAGGAATTGTCTGGAAAATGTTTTTCTATGCACAGACATACTGATATACTAATTCCATAACACTGACTACCTTTGTTGCAGGTACAATAAATTAATAATCGGATAAAATTATATTCTTGAGGGCTATACTATTTGTAGTTTCTGAAAAAAGAGCTGAAGGAAGAATTAGAAATATTCCAAATAAATATTTAGACTAATTGTTTCATGACGTGTTGTAACAAAGCATACACAAATAAATTATTGACTTAAACCCAAATAAATGATTAAATTAAAATCTTATAGAAAATTTCTAATTTTGAGCAGTATATCAAAACAGATCCTGAATTGGTGTTTAGTTCTGATTTCATTTTCGAACAAGTTATTCTCCCAGCCCAAAACACGACAATAAATAATCTCATATTGGAAGCTAGGTTTTGGTTATAGGATATCAAACCGACCGTGAATTGATGTGTGGTTTTGATTTCATTCCAGGGGCTGGTTTTCACTGTTTGACCAACAGGAAGGAGCAGCCTGCCACGCCCACCAGAACGAGTAACTTCCTGTTCTTTTTTTCTGTCATAATAACTGTTTGTTTGTTTCACCTGTTACAGCAATGGCGTACTCAATGGATTTCTCAAAAGGTATTCAGCCAGCTTATAGGAAGTCTAGTATATCACAGGAAGCCATGTATTCACAAAGCCATTCGAGGTTCAATTCTGTACAAAAAGTTCAATTTAATTACATTTAAATGTATCATAAACAAGGATGTTTTAAAACATGTCAAATACCAAGGTTCTCATTTTATTGGAATTGAAATGTTAAGCATTTTTTTTCTGAATATTTAGTGTTTTAGTAAGGATGTTAATTTCCTAAAAACTCTTAAATGTTTAGGTTCCTGAAACTGTAACTAGATAACAGGAATCTGAAAATATTGTCATTGGGAAAGTTTGTGTTATTGTTTACTAAAAATGGATGTAGTCAATATTATTTGAATATATTCCTGTTTTACTCGGATAATAAAATTGTAGATTTGTTAATTAAATACCTCCATGATGTCATGACTATACATCCCCATGGTAGCTGTCATCACACATGACATTTGTAGATGAAAGATTATTATGAACTAGTTTCAAGGAAAATCTTATTCTCAGGCGTAGTGCATCTAGTCGAAATTATACTAGTAATTTTTTATAAATAAATTCCAATTTTCTAAATGTTGAAATTATTTCTGAATTGAAATAGTGAAACATGATTTTTAGAATTACCTGCAGTCTTAAGTAATTATTGAAAATGGTTGACAAGTGTTTTTCATACAGTATCTTGAAGACAGATTATTATTTTCTGAACAAATATTTCAAAGCTATTTCAATTTTAAACTTGGTTGTACGGCCAATAGTGTATATATTTCCAATTGGTTCTTTGATCTGAATAGAGTAACAGTATTGATTACAAGATTAGTGAAAGCTTGTATAGACGACTTCCCTTTCTTGCCAAACAGTGGCAAAAAATATGATTACATGTGTTAAGAAAACATGTTTACATTTGGCTGAATGCCTTGATAGTTTTCCTAATGATCCATCAACTTTGTTCGACAGTCTCAAATTTCAACTCAGATATCAGGATGAAACAATGGATTTGTAGAAAATAAATCTCCCTGAAGCTACGTTATTTGGTCCCTGTTCTGAACACGAACTTTTAAAAACCTTGCTTTGCGATTTACATTCCAAGGCAGGTGTTGGCGATGAAGAAACTATTTGTCAAAACTAATCTACATCACAAGAAGATGTCCAATTTCATTCTTTGCATTCGTATTGTGAAGGAAAAACCAATACATTTTGCATGATATATTTTTTAATATTTTAAAACATAGAATTTGCTTAATATTACAAATGAGAATATCGCTAACATATTTTGCCTGAAGCTTTTTAAATGGCTGATTAGTAGATGGCTTTGTGAATGCAGTTTTTGTACCCTGTTCTCTGTTATGTTTGGTTGTGGAGTAAGTGGTATGTGGCTATGTATGTGTTCTGTATGTGGCGGGTGTTACGTGTTGTTGATATAGCTCTAGGATGTGAAGTCACGATGGACCTGCATGTTGCCAGCAAGTTGCCATGACAATGTGTGGAGACATGTTAAAACTTTGACAACAGTCATTGTTATTAACAAAAAGGATTTTGTTTTAATTTGTTCTCATTTATGTTACATTATTGTTCCCTGTAGTTACAGTAAGACACATGTTGGTTCCTGTAGATATACCTGGACACCTATTGCCTCCTGTAGTTACAGTAAGACACCTGTTGGTCCCCACAGATAAATCTACACACCTATTGCCTCCCGTAATTACAGTAAGACACCTGTTGGTTCCTGTAGATAAACCTCAACACCTATTGCCTCCTGTAATTACAGTAAGACACCTTTTGGTTCCTACAGATAAACCTCATCACCTATTGCCTCCCGTAATAACAGTAAGACACCTGTTGGTTCCTGTAGATAAACCTCAACACCTATTGCCTCCTGTAGTTACAGTACACCTGTTGGTTCCTGTAGATGAACCTCGACACTTACTGCCTCCTGTAGTTACAGTAAGACACCTGTTGGTTCCTTTAGATAAACCTCAACACCTATTGCCTCCCGTAATTACAGTAAGACACCTGTTTGTTCCTGTAGATAAACCTCAACACCTATTGCCTCCTGTAATTACAGTAAGACACCCATTGGTTCCCACAGATAAACCTCAACACCTATTGCCTCCTGTAGTTACAGTAAGACACCTGTTGGTTCCTGTAGATAAACCTCGACACTTACTGCCTCATGTAGTTACAGTAAGACACCTGTTGGTTCCTGTAGATAAACCTCAACACCTATTGCCTCCTGTAGTTACAGTAAGACACCTGTTGGTTCCTGTAGATAAACCTCAACACCTATGGCCTCCCGTATTTACAGTAAGACACCTGTTGGTTCCTGTAGATAAACCTCAACACCTATTGCCTCCTTTAGTTACAGTAAGACACCTGTTGGTTCCTGTAGATAAACCTCAACACCTATTGCCTCCTTTAGTTACAGTAAGACAGCTACTGGTTCCCATAGTTACTGACACCTGCTGGTTCATGTAGTTAGTCAGATACCTGCTGGCTCTTGTAGTTGGTCAGATACCTACCTGTAATCCCACAGACTCTTGACAAACACAGCTTACTCTATCATCAATGTAGACACAACTAAACACCAGCAAGTCATATTGATTATACAATTTCCTGCTTAATTGCATGCCAGAATCATGCTGGAAATATCTATGCAAACAAATGAACCACAAGCAATCACAATTCTATTTACCAAACAGTTGACAAAGTACAAGGTGCATTAGCCCGGAAACTGATATCAATACCAAACTTGACACGTAGTCACACACACAGCAAAGATACCAATGTAGGGAGCACTATATCAATTTCCATTGATTGTCCAGTACAATGACCGATGTCCATTGACCCTCACTCTTGACCCTCATTCTCATCCTAGGGTCGTTTCAACCGGGATACACCCAGGTCCAAGGCTAACTTGTACTCTGATCAATTTCTGTTTGAATTATCCATTCATAATTAAAGAGATTCTTACATGTCGGTGATTGGTTAATTAGGACGTTTCATCTTCTGGGGGATGTCCAGCATCATCTAGGTCACCATGGTAACACTATATGTATCTGTTTCACAGTGTTTGATCAAGGTAATATGTATACAGTACCATGTATCTACACCATGTATCAGTTTGCTTGTCGGGGCGGTGGGGTAGCCTAGTGGTTAAAGCATGGGCTCGTCATGCCGAAGACCCGGGTTCGAATCCCCACATGGGTACAATGTGTGAAGGCCATTTCTGGTGTTCCCCACCGTGATGTTGCTGGAATATTGCTAAAAGCGGCGTAAAACCAAACTCAGTCAGTCAGTCAGTTTGCTTGTCAAAGGGTAGAAGCAACACTGTTATCAAAAGTTACACTATAATAATATATGTGAAGGGGCTACTTCATGCTGGAAATTGTCCAGAGAATTTAAAACATCAATGACTGTTGTTTAGTTAGTGTTGATTTCATCACAGCCTTTCTGTCCTGTGCCAAACCTGCATGTTCAATGTTTCCCTCATCAGGTGTCTAGTAATAAGCGGTACACGTAGAAGATTGTCTCCCCTTTCATATCCCCCTCACAGAATGAAGACAAAATATCTGGCAGATTGATGTCATTATTATAACTCCAACATTTAATCTACAATAAATCCAGAAAGTTGTTTCTTTGAACATATCCACTCCGCTGTAACTGTATAAAACAGTTGAAAACCATGTCATTGGGAAAAGATACTACTTGCCTTAAAACTTTTACATATATATCTATATATATATCAACATAAAGGGAATACTGACAAGTTTTTGCCAGATATTTTGTTTTGACGGATGTAATTATGTGTACTTTGGTCAACAGTTTAATTTGTTTAGGACGTAGTTGTCCTAGGTGGTCAAGGTTTGAAGTGGTTTGACGTTATGCATCTGAGGGGTGTTTGGAATACTTTTTGTATAATGAGTTTTCCGAAAGTATTATTTTGAGGGTAAACCAACTCTGGTTAATATTCCCCACATGGGTACAATGTGTGAAGCCCATTTCTGGTGTCCCCCGCCATGATGTTGCTGGAATATCGCTAAAAGCGGCGTAAAACCAAACTCAGTCAGTCAGTCAGTCCAACAACCTCTTTTTCTCTGTGGTGTCATGTGACTTGTTCTTACTGATATGCTTGTGCAATTCTGAGCAAAATGGAACAGGATTCTTTTAAACTTGTTATTAACTTTTGCCTTCTATTAAGTGTACATTTAATATTGTGATAGTTTTTCTTCATACTAACATTTTAAATGTAAATTTTCTTAATCTTTCAAGTTTCCAATTTTCTTAATATTTCTTGCTGTTTGCTTGTTTCAACTCTTATTAACACCTTTTTTGCAGAGGAAATGAGTGTTTAACAGTATTTGTCATGGTATTTCTGTAATTTTCTATTCTGATCATGGAATTATTTGGTTCAGATTTGACACAACAGTCTAAAATCAATGTTTGATTTCAGATTTGAGAGACCTGATCGTAAAATGGTTGCTGAACACGTCCAGCCCTCTTCCAACTCGCAAACCGCCCTGAACCAGTCGCTCGGCATTAACCAAACTCCTCGCGAGTCCTACCAAACTATGGGGATAACTCGGGTAAGATTTGACCCAATCTAGGTCAGCGTGCACTGTGTATAATTATTTATAGTCTGTCGACTCTGTCGCCTCAAGGTGATGCTCACACCAGACGTGGAAGATTAAAGAGATCGAGAGTCACCAGACGGCATTAAAGTTTTAAAAGTGTACGGGGCAGATTTAAGTTGTTTATCACCAAATTGACTTGGAAGCAACACTGTAGAGTTCTATGAGCTGCTGATTGATATCAGGATTGAATAATACTGAGGAGTGGTTTTCACGATTTCTGTCCTGAAACATCTTGGTTAAACGTCTGCTGGAAATGATGTGTGCAGATGTTTTGCTTTGAGTGCAGACTTAAGGCTTAGAATCATCATTTTGTGCCAGATTCAATTGGCTCATTACGTGGTCATTCTTGACCAGTTTCCTTGGTCATTAAAGGACAGCATTGGCCCTGAGTAATCTTTGTCATAACAGACGTTGGGTCATCAAGTGAGCACTTGGTAGGAGGAGGACATTTGTCTGTCATCAAGTGGAAGGACAAGTCTTGTCTGGAAATAACATTGATTACAACGGGGTTTGGTAGCCTAATGGTTAATGTGTCCGCTCATCACACTGAAGACCTGGGTTCAATTCCCCACCATGGGTACAATGTGTGAAGCCCATTTCTGCTGTCCCGGCGCTGCGGTTTTGCTGGAATATTGCTAAAAGCGGTGTAAAATCATACTCACTCACTACAAGAGTGTTTGGTTTTACTGAATAGTTTCATGCCATCATTTTATCTGTACCAGGATCAGGTCCCACAGCATGGTTGAATCCCAGATTCACTTTGATTAAGTTCCTTTTTTAGTTATATCCATAATCATGAGTTTCACAACATTGAATGTGATATACCTTCCTTTTTCTTCTTACATTTCTTACATTAAGTCATCAAATATCACTAAAATTATTTTTAAAGCAGCAATATATCCAACCTATTCGCTCACCCAAAAGAATTTTAATTCAACAAATCGAAAAGTCTCCAGCTTCTTTGGAAAAGGAAATGAATTTCTTTACGTTTCATTTCATTTGCAAAAGACTAACAAATCATTCTAGGAAAACCGATTTGTAGTGTAAGATTGTGTCCGTTTATATAATCGCAGGATGCAGGATAAATTCACTTAACAGGGTTTTGTTTTTTCTTCTCTGACTGAAATGTCTCTCAAGGAAAGCTAGTTTCTCAACTCCAGAAGCAGTTCAATGCTGGCTAGATGGCGGAGACAATATACATACGTTCTTAAATCTTATACTTGAGACTAGGGTGTACTTAATCCTGTCTCTACAGCTTTGTTCTCAGAAGTATTTACCCAAATGTCAGGATTTTGTTTGCGATGGATCAACTGAGTTGTCAATAATATTGACATGAAGCTTTTTCAATAATACGTGTTAGTGCTGCACCAATTGATCAAATATTCGGACAATCGATCAATCTCGCTTGCGTCAGTGATTATCGATTGGCTCTGGAGACTAATCGATATTTATAAAAACTGAAACATCAAATTAAACTTTAGTATATATGTATCTTATATGTTTGTTAAATCAAAATATAAACAGCTAAAGCAGTTTCCTGACTCGTTAAACTGCAATATAAACAACATTCTCTGGTGCATGTCACAACAGGAAGTATCCACTGTCATCGTAACTGTGATACTAATCGGTGCCTGTTTCGGTTGCACAATGTTATGATTCTGTCCTATTATTGCCCACATGTGCTTTGTAGTGGGGTTTCTGATTACAAATGATTATTGATCGATTACTGAGCTCCTTAGGGGTGGAAATAACTTTAAAATTGCTAGTGTACTCCGGAACAGTGGCACATGTATAATCACTTGCCCTGATAATTTGTCCACTATACCAGCCGTTTTCTTGTTGATTTTTTTAAACAAACAACATNNNNAACATTGGAAAGTCAACTGGACACCGGTACAGTGTGATATACAAATTTGCTTGCCCGACTGAAAAAAACACTGGACTCGGACGTCAGGCAATGGGTTATTTGCACCCCTGCTCCTTTTATCAATCTGCGTATTGTGAGCGATAACCAGCACTAACATGTTCAGCTGAACAACGTCATGCCATTGGTGGACCAGGTAGAAATGATTCCTGTGTTTTATCCAGGCTGTAAGTGCTGGTTAAAATGTGGATCATTCCCCATCATTCCCCAAGGGATGGGTAGTGGTTAAAGTGTCCGCTCATCATGCCAAAGACCCAGGTTCAATTCCCTGCATGATTTATGCCCAGAGTGGCCTTTCCCACAGTGGCTCCTGAGTTTTCATCCTCACTTTCAATCCATTCTGCCTACCAGGTACAATGTCTCCCTTTAGAGCCATGGCTGACATGACAAGCATTCACCCAGAAGTCTACTTATAACATAAATTCAACAAAGGATAAGCACACACCAAAATTAAAGATAAATTATTACACATGCTTCCTCCTCAACTATCTGAGAAATCAGACCTTTAATGGTGACCAGACTCTCCCTTTGTACTCTTAAAGCTATCACTTTGCTAACAGCATCAGCAGTTACCTTGTAATCACAGTAACCCGTGAAGGTCGGGGTTGGAATATTGATCTTCAGCAACCCATGCTTGTCGTAAGAGGCGACTAACGGGGTCGGGTGGTCA
>VKKT01001462.1:105918-118240 GCA_008038995.1 Haliotis laevigata | reverse complement strand
TCACCTCACCTCACCTCACCTCACCTCACCTCACCTCACAGCGCGTTTAATAAACACAAGAAGTACACTGTCTGCTACATTTCCATAGATTATTGTGACACAGATATTGTAATTCACCAAACTTGACTTGACAATACATCTTATTTAATTAGTCATCATAAGAAACAACAGACCTTTCTCATGAGACTTGCTACTCTCGCGAGAATCTCACTCATCAGATCACGAAGTATGCAGACCACTAACAATACTCTATGCATGTTTCCCTTTGTTTTCATCGGGATTCTTGAAGAACATCGTTCTCAGGCAAAATTGACTGATAATTGTCAGTCTCTTTCCAGCATCAACCTCAGTGTTCGCGATCAATTGTCAGCAATTTCAACCTTCTTTGGCGCAAAGCTGGATGAGGTGCTCTTACTTGCTCCACTTTGTCAATCATACAAATTAAGGTGTATTTAAAAATATAAAGTGGTCAGTCAAACATTGGAATCAGTGAGCTTACAATGATATGATATTTAAAAATGTCAATCCTTGTCGTTTTGAAAAAAAATGATAAATCAAATGGTTTTCTTTATTATGTTAGGGGATCTCTGCATTAGCAACACCGCTTTTGACACAACCTTAAATCCTACTATCTGAGATGTACAAGTGACCATTTTTGTATATGATTACAATCACTTGAAGTAATTCCACTTTTAGGAGTTACTTTTGTACATAAACTGTTCTAAACCATAACTGACCTTTGTCTTGTTCTTGTGGTCAAGGTGTGAAGCCCATTTCTGGTGTCCCCCGCCGTGATATTGCTGGAATATTGCTAAAGGCGGCGTAAAACTATACTCACTCCCTCACTTTTATGGTCAAGCCAATCTGTTTCCTGGTTTTATGGTGTATAATTTTCATAATTATTAAAGGCAAAGACTGAATGTCTGAAAATTCATTCAATTTAAATGGTTCATATAATTTAGGCACTTGGGTTTTATTCTAAATCAGACAACATTACCTTACATTTGACAATAAACCAGACTTCAGCTCACCATGGTTGTGAAGGGCTGATAAATCTTCAGACATCGACAAGTCATAACATATCTGTCCCTACACATCATACACCTGATGCTAGGCATACACAGCTAAGAACTAGGGTGGCGGGGTAGCCTAGTGGTTAAAGCATTCGCTCGTTAGGCCGAAGACACGGGGTCGATTCCCTACATGTGTACAATGTGTGAATCCCATTACTGGTGTTCCTTACCATATATATTACTGGGTACAACTGAATCGGTTCTTCTAGCAATATAATGACGGTGCAGACCAGAAATGGGCTTCTCACACCCGAACCCGGGCCCTCTGTGTGAGGAGCAACCACTTTAACCACTAGGCTACCCCACCACCAGACATATACACAAAACATCATTTAACGTCTTTTTGTTCAATTATTGGATTCAAACCCGTAATAGTGATCCCTGGTACATCTGAAATATGGCTCTGACAACTAAACCATCTCCGACCTAGTGTAAGTAATCACGGAGAATGGCCTTCAAAGCAGGCTATTAAAGCAGGCGTCACACTTCAGTCTACTCCAAATTTACCATTTACTTTCAAGACCTCGGGAGCCTTTTACAGCGATTTTAGATATCAGTCGTCAAACTAATTCACTTGGTGAAGACTCTGAAGTGGACGTGAGGTCGTCCCATCAACGCCATCGTGGATGTGAACAGAATGCCGTCACCGTACATTAGTCTGTCAAACCCTCTTTACTTTCGTTGGAAGATTTCAAATCTAATACTGGGATGTTTTCCGTTGCTTAATGCGAAAGTAAATGACCAAGTTGAAGGATCCTACTAAACGTTTTAAACTTGTGCTGAACATGTTAATATAATTGAAAAGCACTGTTCGTCTCATCCAGTGAGGACGAGCAACGTTTAGAGCGAACAGGTCAAATTTTCAAGAAGAGTTGTCTTAAAAACACATTAAATCTTTGAATTGATCAGATTTTTGAAGAGACAAGTCATCAGAAAACAATTACTGAGAACTCTTTATATTCTTCGTTCAAATGAAATGTTCTTGTTTCTTGCGTTCGCTTACTCTACCACACACGCACACGCACGCGCGCGCGCACACACACACACACACACATCCCCAATTCCATGGTACCCGTGAAGATCCGGGTTAGAATTGGCCTTCAGTAACCCACGATTGTCATAAGAGGTGACTAACGGGATCGGGTGGTCAGGCTCGTTTACTTGTTTGACACATATCATCGTATTCCAATTGTGTAGATTATTATTTTTTATTAATATTATTGCAGGATATTGACATAGCGCACATATCCACGCAAGTAGTACATGCTCAAGGCCCTTGATCACTGGATGTCAGTCTCAACTCCCCGGGGATCATACACCGAGTTACTGGGGTTTTCTCATCCGTACTAGGTACCCATTCACAGCTGGGTGGACTAGGATACATAGTCACAGTACTTTGTCAAAGTTTACTGAACGTTGCTGTACACGCAACTGGGTGTTTGCACGTATTCATTTATCCACCATCTGGTCATATACTAACGGATTCGTGGGTTCTTTTAAGCACACAGGGTTGTTTACTGTACACTAGGAGTTGTGACAACACTGAAAGACACAAAGTTGACTCCAAGATTTTCACACCCGGTCAATCCCGACAGCTCAACGTCGCTGGATCACTAGCCTGGCGCCTTAGCCAGCTGGCCCACCATGCCCTATAGATCAATAATAATGTTCATTTTTTATATCTAGTATTAATGTGCAAAATATTGGTTCACTTGTCCCTTATCTAATGACAGAGCAACTGTTTGAAATCAACCACCCTATTTACAACGCCTTTTGCTGAAATAATTTCAGTAGGCTAAAGGTGTCAAAATCACTCACTCACTCATCTCCAGGAACCACTACGCTAAGTAATCCGGTCAAAATGATTGATGGCGTTTCAGACACCACCTGAAGCCATTCCTGTATAAAAAGTTCAATTTTCATATGACACCAATCAATACACGGAGTATTAGGACTTATTTATTCATAGCTTGAGTCTGTTTGATCTACAACGAGTATTTTGTTCTCAATCATCTACGAAAGTTAGATTTTTCTATCAATCGAAAAGACCTGTCACACTTGTCCTTTAACCAGATTGTCGAAGGAAACATCAAACATGTGAAGCACTGGCCCGTTTGATCAAATATCAGGTTGAAGCAATCTGACCAAAAAGCTATCTTGCTAATATCCCTGGGTACTGAGTCAAGACCTGGTTGTAATACGGTTTGGTTCGGTTTTCGAATCCAATAATGTCTGGTACACAAAGGGACGTGACCATATTCGTCAGATTTGCGCCATGCCGAGAAGGGTCGATGTCTTCTTTCTTCCGAGTCGTCAGTCAGAGCTGACAAATCAGAGTAACCTATCACGTGATTGAAGCAACCGCGCGGCTTCAGAGGAAATATGTTTTGGAAAATTCGGGGTTTTTTCGTTTATCAGTTCCAAATCCTTACTGATATAATGTTTGGTACCAAGAATATACATATTTAATAGAAAAAAAAACTGTTAGGCACCCCCGGTAACTTGTACAAAGTTCAGCTAACATCAGGGGCGTGCACGCACAGTACGCTGATAAAGATGCATGTTTTTTCTGTAACGTCTTGACTACAAGGATACAAAAAAGTACAGTTTCCTTCAATGTTTTGAACGATTAGGGCACAATACACAAATCATCTGTAAAAATGATACCTGTTCATATGGAACCCGAGGGAGGATCAGGCAACTTGGCTGCTTCCTGATCAAAGTACCAATGGTAGTTCAATTTAAATAATGTCTTAAGTGAACATTATTATCATACTTATCATCATGCACAAGCTTAACCTAAACATAGTAACATTAAAGGTAATTGAGTGTCATAGACGGACATTACAATGGTACAAGGCCTACACTTCAACATGTTATATACTTAGTTCCAAAAGAAACGCTACATGTCCATTTGAAATAAGAACTGTTATCCTACAGACATGTTTCCAGCCACTATATGCTTTATGCAGAACGCATCAAAGAACAATGAATTAAAAACAACAGCAACGACAGTGGAGTTAAGATCTGATGACATTTTTATTGTGTCCAACCTGACGAGTCTGCGTTAGACACGTTTAGACGCTTAAGCTGATATTCGATGTTATCAGTACCTGATATGACCACCATTATTGTTTATCACATGAGTACACCGTCTTCCCATGGACATGAACAAACGTCGAATGAAAGCACGGGGAATGTTATTGTACTCATTCAACACTGCGTTCTGCAACTCCGCCGATTCTGTGGAGGAACTTCGTCAATGGATTTAAATCAGGACTAAGAGGTGGCCAAACCATTGTCTGGATGTGGTGATTGGCCAGGAATTGTCCTGTGATAATGGCGTTGTGGGCGCGGGCATGATCGTGTTGGAACTGCAACTGTGGTCTGGGTCTAAAGAACACGACGACAACAGGCCCTAAGGCTTCGTCAATGTAGCGTCGTGGAGTTACACCCCTTCCACGACCTTGACCGTTGTTTTGGAAGATTACCGGCGGTACATGCCTTCCCCAGCTTATTCCACAAGGGATGGCCTACCCCAGCGGTCACTTTCACGAACGTATGAGTCTCGGAAACGTTCATTTCGTTGATGCCATACTCTCACTCTCCCATCTGCAACGTGGACACAACAACGACTCTCGTCTGAGTAAACAACGTTCTGCCACTGTGCATATCTCCAATGCTGATGTTGGCGASCCCATGCTAAGCGCAGACGACGTTAACGTGGCGTCAAAATCGGTCCAAAATAGGGTCTCCTACAGTTTAGCCGGTGTGCTCTCAAACATCGACGCACAGTGTTTCCTGCAATTGGTCTGTTGTGAATCCCAACTGTCTAACGGGCTGTAACAGTAACTGGCAGAAAACCTTTGCGAAGATGTAACGGTCTTGCCTGCGTGACGTCACTCGTGGCCTCCCATCTCTGGGTCGATCTCTCACCGAATTCGTTTGATTTTGGCGTTCACTCAGTCGGAAAGTTGACGTCTTATGTACTCCCATATGTTGTGCGACGTTGGCAACACTGGAACTAGCATCAATCATCCCAAGAGCACGTAAAGGTCTTTCATTGCTCGGACGTGGCAAATTGTTCTCTGAACCATTCAGAAAAAGAACACAACAGAAACTGCAGTCGAATCTTTTAAAGGGTTCTTTCTCTCGTGTTTCTAGAAAAAAGCGTCGTATAATTACATTCAAGTGCACAATGAGTCAGGCATGCGTTTATGTGATGCGTTTCTGTTGTTTTTCCCATAAAAATGTTCAACAATTAGATTCACTTGTTACGGCTAATCTGACCTTATAAGTTTTGTTTCAGAAGTTTAATTTCGAAAATTGGTTTCAAAGAACATTTAACATGTACATTTGTTATTGATTGTAAAGGAGATTAGACAATTATGGAAATTCCAAAAACATACATGTGTCACACCGTCATGATTCACAAAATTGGTCAAACCCTTCAACAGCCCAGCTGATGGAAATAATTGAAAGTCATCATGCAATGCAATTCAACAAGATTTTTTTCCGTAATTGTGAAAGAGGAGAAAAACTGTTTATTGAGGGAGAATAGAATATTTAAGACTGAACCAACCTTGCTACCATACAAATAAGCTTTGTAAAGTTTACCGTAAACTTTCAAATGTCTACCATTTTCTTTCTGATGAATAAACTTATTTAGTTCTCACATTATCACGTTATATTTACAGGTTAAATTCAACAAGGACACAAGTGAATTTAAAATTATAACCACTGTGGTTGTATGTACTGAATGTCTTTCCAGGCATTTTATATCCATGGACATGAAGCTTGGTTCTAAAGACTCATCTCTCACTGGCTTCAATTCTAAAGAGTGTTGTATATTCGTGCTGACCACATCAGACATCCGTAAAGATGTGGTCAGAACCGGTCTTCTGAAACCTTCGCTTGTTGGTAGAGACGACAAAGCTATCGCAAGAGGCGACAAACGGGACCAGGCGGTCTTGGTTGATGCATGTCAATCGTACCCTGTCTGCGAAGATCGATGCTCAGGATGTAAAGCACTGGATTGTCTGGTCCAGACTCGATTATTTACAGGCGGTCGCCATATAGCTGGAATGTTCATTTGTGTCTTTATAGACTTGGAAAAGGCCTACGATTATGTTGATAGAGCCAAACTTCTATTTGTGTTACTCAAGTCTGTCACAATCTTTTTCATTTTATGTATTCATCTGTAAAATCGTGTGTAAAGATTGGTAATTGTATAAATAATATGTTTCAACAAGTTCTGGAGTACGTCAAGGTTACATTTTAAGCCAAATTCTTTTCATATTTTTTTTATCAATGAACTTGCTTCAGTAATTTATAAATCCTGTAAACATGAGCTTAATATTCTCCTCCAGACTAATTTGGTAAAACTTTACCTGCTCAGGCATCGAAGGCTATGCAATCTTTATACCAGTTGTTCGAACAGATTTCTTTTATTTCTTTAACAACTTCATGTACAATCTTTGATTGAAAGATTTTACCAATTCTGACATGGGTCAGAAATTTGGGGACTAAATATTTTCACTGTATAGAAAAGGTATCGTATTATAAATGATTTCTAAATTTGGGAAAGTACGCTTCAAATAAGGCTGCATTAGGGGAAACTGGCCGTAGCAATATATTTGTACTTATTATATTAAGAGTAATACAACTTTGGTTCAACTTAATAAAAGTGGATTTTCATAGGTACCCTAGGCAAAGTTATATTTTCTTAAAGTTACAGGATCATAATGGTAAGCTTAATTGGGCATCAGAGGTTAGACAGTTACTTTTTACGACTGGCTTGCCATATGTGTGGATTTCACAAGAGGTTGGAAATGAATATATTTTTTTTGTTTTTAAGCAACGTGTTCAAGAAATTTTCTTCCAAGAATGGTTTATGTCAATAAAGAATTCAAATTTTTAGAACAGTATTCTTCTCATAAACATTTGTAAGAGCCGGAGTTTTATATTATGAATCAACAAGATAAATCGTTAATACGGGCATCGTGTAAATTTAGGATTGCTTTTCATGATTTCAGAATCAATTATTTACGCAACTTACCAATTCAATAGAGCATTGATTGATGATACCGAATCCATGTGTTAAAATTGAAATACACGTAATATTGAAAGTGAATTTCATGCAATATTTGTGTGTACCAAGACTATTAAGATTAACGAGCTACGTATTTGTCCTTTATATCAGCACCTGTAATAAACAAATGTTGCCCGGTCTGTTAAATTCTAAGAATATTGATGTTATAAAATCTATTGCAATTATCTAAAACATGTTTTCAATGAAAGAAATATCACCATCGCCACGTGTATTTAATAGTAGCAAGTGTACTTGTACTATATCCCTTTAGGCCCGAAATACTGAATATAAAATTAATCTGAATCTGAATCTGGAATGTTCTTTATTGTAGCGTTGGAACTCATAGTCAATGGAAATAGAGAGGAAAAAATGGTGATTTGGAAACAGCCCAGAGAGAGTGAGTGAGTTTAAATTTATAGTCCCATTTCAGTATTTCATCGATCAGCAGTATTTCATCCATACCGTGACTAAATCAAATTATAGACTATAATAATGAATTTATAAAATATGTCACCAAAGGACAGTAAAACATCTAGATTATCACAAATATTTATTCAGTAGTAAGTTCATCTAAAATTTTTTAACCATACATGGCAAGACAATATAAAAACAGGTTATAGATTACCAATAACTGATGTTAGGTCACCATGCTAGGGACCATGGGGACTTACAGTGCATGTGCTTCCTACATGGACCCAAGCTGGATTTACACCATCCCTTCAGATGTTAGCAATTTTTGACAATATCTAGCCATAAATAAAAAAAACACATATACTGCGGTTAAAACTAATAGTATGTTTAAATTTACTTTAATTGTTTTAGGACTTACGTAGTCTCACAGGAGGACAATAATTTTACGAAACAGCCCAGGATTTTGAGTCCCGTCCCGTCCGACATGGCGACGTAACAATTGTGTCCTTATCCACCATTATGAAGCGTCAGGGAAATAGTATTTTGTTCTCTTGTTTTATACAGCCCCGTCTAATGTTCTAATGCTAAGACTTTTGTGAAACACAACCATTCAAACTATTGCCCTTTAGAAGGATAAGTAAACATCGATCGTGAAACGTACTTTCAAACGACCATTGTTGTGTCAGTCGAGTTGAAGTCAGAGAGCGAACATGATGTCACCAGGGGGCACCACGTGTTGATTAGCTGTCACTTAATTCGAAAGGCTGCTCCGTTGTCCACCGACGTAATTTATAGTTTATCAAGAGCATCCAGCTCTCATCACAATGAACCACAAAGGTCTGAACTGCCCTGTTACTGCACAAATCGTTGCTTTCATTATTTTGGTATGTACTAGCACTTCGCGACCAACACTTTCTTGTCATGAAAGTGAGATCAAATTGCACTTGGTTCCCCAACAAGTCTTCAACTTTAAGATGAGCAAAACTCTACAGGTGACCCAGGTCAAATTGTGGAAAGAGTCATCAGTTTGTGGAGATTATTCTCCCTATCTGGTATGATTTCCCTAAAGAACACAAACACTTCTTACAACCATAGAAAATGTGTAATTTAATCCCCTATGCAGAGTCGTAAGCAGCGGACACAGATTCGACGTGGTTTCTTATCGATCCCAACATGTAGGTGCAGAAAGCTTGTTCCGGAAACCTATTCCCAGCTGGATATTTCGATGCATTAGTATTGTAAGCCTCGCATCCCCTGGGTGTTTATTTTGCCGGATGACGTCCTCAAAGGCTTGTGCAGGTCTGTAGTCCTGCTTCTTTGGTTAACAACATTCTCAGTGTCCAGGACTCAATTAGACGAGTCAGGATCCAGCGGTAATGGATTGGTTCGAACTCAAGTTGCACTTAGATTATGATTCTAGGTGTGTTTATCATCACATCTCTGCCATCATCCAAGTGGCAACATCTCCCAAAGTTGTCTCGTTTGGAATTAGTCCAAATTAATGTTTGTTCGTTCGTTGTTTAATGCTGTATCACTATCATGCAGACAAACCAAGTCAATGAAACTGACAACCCTAACGCCCTTACGTCAAGCACGGGATCCTGAGGACTTATTCTCGTATTGTCCAAGGATCAATTTTAATATATTACATGATTATATATTTTAAATAGACATCCAGTTTTAATTTTCGAAATCCATTTGTCCAGAAAAGTAACGCAAATTTCTCATGTGCATCACTGGGTTTCTTAAAGGTCTCGTTTTTGTTTCCGTCTTCCATTTTTCCCCACGAAACAAATTACTGATAATTATCCAGAGTTCGGAATTGTTTGCAACTAAAACAGTGAATTTGATAAATAAGAACATGCTGCCTGTTTCGTTTTAGTTTGCTTTATTGTTTTTCGCATGTCAGAAATATATCACTACATCGACTACAGAGTTTTTTCATTGAACACAAGAATTACAATGCCTTCTACTTTTCCATAGATTATTGTGATACAAGTCCTGTTATTCACCAACTATGACAAGAAGTCAATTTAGATAAAATAATAACTTTACAATCATTCTTCTTAAATTAGACATTACAAGAAATAACAGACCCGTTCTGTGCCTGTTACATCGTAAATGCCACTTACTACATCGATTACTGTGTTTTACCAGACAAGCACCGTTCTCGTGAGACTCTTGCCGCTCTCGTGAGATTCTCGCACTCATCAGATCATGAAGTATGCAGACAACTAACAATCATGTATGTTTGCTTATTGTCGCCTTCATTGGGATGTTTGAAGGACATCGTGTCCAGGCATCACTGAATCATTATTATCAGTCTCTTGCCAACATCAGCCTCTATGGTGAAGATATATGTACAACAATACCGTCAGAATCGAATTAGGCTCATTGCTAGCATGGCTTTCCATCCTTGCACTCTCATACATGCATTTTGAGATATTTTACAAATGTCTTGAATATATTAATGTAATCTCTTTTCGAAAGAACTACTACATCTAAGTTATCTCTTATGTGAGGTGTGCAAACAAAAGTAATGAGAGATTCTTTTATGCCGTTTTAGTAATATTCACACAAAAGCGAAAACGTAAACGTTATATCAGTGTTTCTTTAATGTCAGCTTTCAGTTTCAACTATTTTACTTTATACCTAAGTTAATACTTACATTTTGAATTATACCACACATCCTGCATCAAGCTCTTTTATGCTGAATTATGTATTTGTCATATGAAACAAGCTGGATGCTGGAAGCTTTGTTAGAGACCTGTGTTCTAGGTCATTGATTCGGACATAACAAACTTCATCTGAACAACCTTTTGAAGCTAAACAACTTCTTGAATATTCAGCATGTCTAGGAAAATGTTTTTGCAAGACTTGAGAACAAATCATGTTTTATGCATCTTCGGGTCTGGAACAAATCGATTTTTCATTAATTATAAAATTTCAAATTCCTTATAAATCCCAACGTGTATGATAACGTGTCGCCTTATGTAATTCGTTCAAACTCAGTGCCATTAGTGTGAGACATGCAGCTTTATGCTACATCATGATGTCAATGTGTGGACACAAGGCTAATACGTTTCATCACTATTGACTGTATCAATTGAAAGTACGAGTTCCCACAGAACCAAATATGGATTATCAAGGAATATGGAAAAAGCTTTTAATATCTGCATTGTGAAGGGATGTCTCTGTCTGAGCAAAGCTTCAATCAATCCTAATGGTGATAACCTTTTGTTTAATGGCAATGCAACAAACCTGTTTGTTTGCTGGGACACCGACCATCTTCAGACAATCCCAGTGCATGATGGTGTAGCAACGGTGACTACAAGATCATCCGGGGACGCTTCAGTGGATGCTAATTGTCTCGCAGTTGACGGAAATGCGATTTGCTTACTTCCCTCCTCCCCCTCCTTTTGAAAATGACTTAAGGCCACATTGAAGTTTTTTTGCGTTGGCGGAGTCAAAGGGGGTTTGAACACACACACACACACACACACACACACACACACACACACACAAACACAAACCCCTTTCAAAATTCCTGGATCCGCCCATGTGTCACCGACCTTCTTCAGACAATCCCAGTGCATGATGGTAGATAACATCATCCTGGACCGCTCCGGTTGCTGCAAATTTTCTCGCAGTTAAAGGTAATCTTGTTCCTGGAGTCTAATTCAAAAACTTCCAATGCGTTGTGTTTACCATACCAGCACTATAATTCCCGCAATCAATGGAATTGCCCGTGTTGGTCCTCACAGAGGAGATTGTGCTGCTAATAGGTTTATAGTTCGGTAAACGCAGGGTTAGAGCGAGGAAAGTTAGGGAGGATTCTATCACGTCACGTTCTATCAACATGGCAACACGAGGAGACGTATGTTTCCATTATGTTAGTAATATATTTTTTGTTTTATAATTGACTTTGTTGTGTCCCGAACGTTTTTTGCTCAGATTTCTACCATAAATTCACAGGCAAACCTGGAATGCGACTATTAAATATTGTGATGGTTGTTTTGTGTGTGTTTTGTTAAAGGCCAAGGCTTGGTTTCACAGTCTTTTAGTTCAGTGATTGGCAATGATTCTCTGGTGTGTCAACATTACAACTGTACATGGGTAGTGGAAAGGAGACCGATTTGTAGTTAAGGGGGAAATGTGAAACTCTGAGAAGGGTAATGGGGATATGTGAGGAAGAAGTGGTCATGTTCCAAAACGAACTGGAAAACAAGTGTTACTGAGTGAGTATGATTTGACGCCGGTCTTGAGAGCGCCCATCTCATGTCAGGGCACACTTTAGCTTCACTTGTTGAAGTTACTCAAGGAATCGTATCCATAGTCACGAGCTGAATCCCGAACCCCGAGATAATATTTGTTGTTATAAATGTGCATTTACGAATACATCCTTGAACGCCTTAGGACAAGGTCAAGATGAAGGTCGTCTTTAACGAATACTTTAAAAACATTCCCATTTATCAATCACTTAGAAACTCTTCACTATTATTCTACCCTTTTGCCATGGTATTTAGTAACGTCAATACTGTATTGAGAAACATAACATAACTTGTTTCAATTCCCCTGCTGTTACCACCAGCGAAAATAATGCAGAATTTCAAATCGAATAAATTCAGGCAAAAACTTTGTCTTTCATTGATCTAATTTAGAAACCCTCCCTATTGATTGGGAAAATGTCCTATAAATTATATTAAGACACATAAATGCATGCTTTGCTCTATAAATTATTCACGGA
>VKKT01001461.1:157232-168475 GCA_008038995.1 Haliotis laevigata | reverse complement strand
CCACATATGTACAATGTGTTTCTGGTGTTCCCCACTGTGATGTTCCGCAAATGCAGTGTACATCCACACGTACTCAGTCCTGTATGACATCAGTCTGGAACAGGAAAGAAGCCAGGGAAGTTGATATCATGAGCAACTACTGACAGTGTTGATTCAGTTGGCTGCTGGACAAACATACAACCAGTACTAGGCCAGAATACCTATGGCAGATCATAATGGTTTGGACAGGAATATGCCTACATTAGGATTAGGATTGAAGCTACAACCTTGGTCTGGCCGTCCCTTATTTTCTTTCGTTTGTAACTTCAGTCCTCCCTTACTCTGTCATGCACCCTCACTTCACTCACTCACTCACTCACTCACTCTCATGTTGTACACAAAGGTAACCCCTCATTAATTACTTTGACATGCCATGACATTGATGCATGCTTCTGTGTTTCACAATACTTTTGTTTTGTGTTTGGTTGACATTTTGTTTTGATGTTTTAGCAGCGTTCCAACTCTACATGAATTTACAGTCATAATGCTTCAATGCATTGTTGAAAATTAGAGCCCTTGTTCTTAATCAAAACATTTTGGAAGGGTCTAAGGATTTCGTATGTCAGTTTTGATCATCAGAGGCTTATGTGCATATCTGATATCTTGGGTCACAAATCATTTATGAAATCATTCATGAATTGTGTGCTTGTGTCAGAATGTCAGATTAATGTTGCCAGAAATGGACAGACTCCATCTTATCTTGATGTGAAGGCTGGTAGATGTGATAAGCGCTGTACTGTCCAGATATCTCCCATCTGGCCATTGACAGGTGGTCCGTCCCGGTGGTAACCAGTCTGCTGTGTTATAATAGGGATAACAGTACATCTCTGCCATAGCATAACAGGCTTATCCAGTGCCCTGGTTGGTGTAGAACACATTGTATGTGTCAACACTCAGTGATGTAACATCTCCCAGTAGACTCTCTGATTGATATGATGTTATATCACATCCTCTGGCAGAGTTTCTGACACTCCTGACATCAGTTCATGTAAACCACCTTGTGCCATACTACCCCCAGCCACCCCCCCACCCCCCTACACACACACACACACCCCACCTCCCATCCCCCCACAAGCTGTGTACAGTATGCAATACATTCAATAATGAAAATGTCAGCAGTAATTTGTTGTTTGTGTTCTTCGTGATAGGTGTTTCAGGGTGATCATAATTTTCAAAATAAAAACTCAATGTTAATGGCTGCCAGAATCAACTGATACAGTGCACCAGTTAGTCTGTCTCCAGTCCCTGAACCACATTATTTTCCCTACAGCCTAGCCTTCCCTGCAATGCTAAAGCCCTAAACGAAGCAAGTCTAGATTTCCCCAGGTTCAGGAATCTCTGTTTGTTTCTATCAAAATTATATATATTCAGAGACTAAGCCTTAGTCTATGCACCAGTCAAACTGGAGAAGTCCATCTAGCTCCACTGGTGAAGTCATCTTGCCTCTGCTCACAAAGCCTGCCAAGGATGTAGAGATCAATTGAGTTCAGTTGCTGTAGGGCCGTGTTGACAAGTGTCAGATAGTTAGACCCTGTAATTACCTATATTTGGTAGACATGATTGGCAGAACCTTGTTAGTGAGTCCAAGGATTGACTGGACATGGCTGGTTTTCGATAATACCCATAATTCACTGTAATAATGGCTGTATGATGTGCCTTCATTTAGCTGGGATCCTTCGTATGTCTGTTGTAAGCAGCATTGTCAGGGTATTATCCTGTCCTTTGTCCTATTGTTCTGAGACTGGATGGCTGCTTAAATCCAATGTGCTTTCAATATAATAAGGTGAATTTAGTGTAAGCATAGAAACCCATGGAAACAAAGGTCTAAAAAAAATATTCTAAGCATTTCAATTTGTCCTTCATAGGATTATTTTGTAGACGGACATTATCTGATAAATATGTTCATGTATTTATTTTCTGTCTTTGAGACATGAAGTATATATTCATGCGGTACTGTGGCTGAAATATATGCTGATTGTCTACTGACTGCCATGAAACTAATGAAAACACACAAATAATACTTACATTTTCCCCATCAACAACACAAGATAAGATATGCATTCTGCTGAGACTAGTTTCAAGAACAGAATCAATAGATAGACATACACAAGTTCATTCTCATATAATTTCTGGTACGGATATTTACACCAGAATAAAATAAGCTAATGTATTCCAACAGAGACTTGAAGCAAGTCTGCCTCTCCTTCCATGAAGTTTCCTAATGGCTGTTAGGGGCTGTTTGGGTCGTGACCTTTGTGATTGTTGTAGTTATTGTTCCCTGGTTGTATTCAGCAACCAGACACTAACAACCTACCAAAATGAAATTCCTAAGATTTCAGTCGTTGATCTGCTGATTAACCTGTTGACACTGCCCCCACATTAGTTATGATCGCAGCTTGCAAGTCCTGCTTCACTTCATTGTTGTTGTACCGACACTGATGACAGAAAACATAAAAAATCAGGAACATTATTTATGGAAAAAGGAACATTTAAAGAAATTCCTTTTCATGAATCGTGAGGAATTTTTATTTCCCTCGACCTGGACATGCGTGACACTGTAAAAGAATACTTGTTTTATTCAGAGTGGTTTGAAATGAGCAGGGGACTGCATGGATGTTAGTCATTGCATTTCTTAGGAAAGAAATGAAAAGTGGATAGTTTTTTAATTCCTCAATTAAAAGCTTTTTTCCCATTGGGCATTGATGAACAGCATTCAATGAAAAAACATATCCCAAAATCTTTTCTTGCCTTTGTCTGGACATTCGATATATCAGAAAGTTTAATTTGGATGTGTGGGTTTTTTAAAATGTATTTATAGTTCTTTTAGGTTATTTTTGGGGTTGTTTTTTCGCTGGATATTCTTTTAACCAGTTGAGTTAAATGTTTTAAAAGATTTTCACTCCCAACAAAATCAAGAGTGCACCTATATAATCAAGTTTGGGCCAGATAATCCAGTGACTGTAGCCTGAACAGTGATATAAGTGTATGACTTGATTGAAATAGCCTATTATTATGTTTTGCCTCAAGCAAATGTCGAGTCAGGTTGATTCAAACCTGAGGCTTATGTATTTAGTCTGACCCTGGAACAGATCGTGCCCTAGGCTCTAAATACTTTCTTACTTACACGATCAACTATGCTGGACGATAATTTGTGTGAACCTACAAATAAGCTGGTAAACAAGACCAGACCTATCATCAAAGGAAATTATTGTCAATTTCATGTCTGCGATTGGTCAAGACGGCCACAAAGCCCATTAGCCCAGTTGTTTCATTGAAGCAAATTAACACGGACCCTTCAAAGAGATCACATATAAGCTATCTTGGTATATCGTCAAGATCACAATCTTAGATGAAATAGAGGGAATAAGATAGTGGGTTCAATGTACGTTCAGATGTAATTAGACCTCTTGGTCAGTTACTCTTAGGCCTTATTAGGTTTAAATATTGAAGTATTCTGTTATTTCAGTTACTTTGGATAAATATGATAAATATGACTCCTCAGATGCCTGACATTCCTTCTATCCTGTGTGCGTATTTTGTTAAACAAGTTTTCACTGCAGAAATAATAACACATTTTGTGAAATTTGACGCCGTGGACCCATTCAAAATGAGCATCAAAATTCTCCTTTATGGGAACTGCATTTAATATCTCGCATCAATACTGCTACTAAAAACCATGGAAATTTGTAAAATGAATCATACTGTTTGGTTAGGCCATAAAATTTCCATTAGATGTTATTGTAAGATCTAAATTGCTCGACTCTTCCATATTAATTGGTAGTATTTACGGACACACAATAAATCGAATCCCGGGACTATGATCTGTTGTGGGCATTGTCTGCTTAATGGCTGCGATGACAAAACCGTGTCCACCCGTTACTCAGCTCAACCTCAAGTCCCAGGTCACAGAAATAATTATCAATACCAGATACCTCTCCCAGTTGAAGTTGTTGTCACCCCTCTTAGCTCGTCTCCCCCTCCCCCGTTGGTCAGCGGAATTATCCTGACTAGATCACATGACCTCCTGAATCTCCTGCAGAATGTAATTAGGATCGGTCAGAGATTCAGCCCCAGCTGTCGTGGCTAACCCATGTGGGGTTAATTTGGACTCCAAACTGGCTGACTTAGTATTAACCATGGCCATAGTCAAAGCATAACAAAAGGCGGTGGATACTGGCTAGACATTCTGCTGATTGCGGTATTACTTGTTTTCCGAAAATTCGCCAAGTAAATGGAGAAGTAAATTGGTTGCCAGGGGTGATTATTGTTTTGCTGTGAAAGCGAAAACTACATTTTTGTAAGGACTTAATTCTTTGGTCGTCTCAAATTTTGAGCTGGATGTTTTTGTGCTAATGGCATTACTGCATTCAGATTGGTGTGTTAAAGAATATGTAAATTTCACTAAAAACCAAGTGAAACACTGTTTCCGTTATTTTTTGTCTGAGTTTGGTTTGTTTTTGTTGAATAGTGTTGAAACAGTCTTGTTGATCTGAATTTCATTCGTAAGTGTTCCTTCAGAAGGATGCAAAGTAGGGAGATTTGTAGTAATTGAAGCCTTTCTTTCAAACAAAAGCACATGTCTTGTTTCAGCTCTGTATGACAGGGCAGGACTTGTTCATGTTTATGCATGACTGGTGATTAATAATCACCCAAACAACTTTTCCTTGACTTGGCCCAAATTCCAGTCTCACAGTAGCGCCTCTCTTCAATTTACATCGTAAGGAAAAACTATTGAAATTTTCTTTGATGAAATGAGAAGTTCACCAGTCAATCTCTGTTTTGTACTCTGCATATGAAGCAGAAACGACCTTGGTGTGGCCTTTCAGATTTATTTGCATAGAAACTCATTCTATTTATTTTCGAAACTTTTCTGTGTTTATTTATCAAGCGTGAAATTCAGATTAGAAAGCTTCTTGGGAAAAACGCAGAAGTTTGTTCAATCTAGTAATATGTAGGACTTTGATAAGACAGGCAATTTCAGAAACAGACATGGGCTTGGGGTTGTAGAAAGCCCCCGACCTGTCACAAGGGCTATCTTTGTCATTGCAAGGAAATATGTAGGCAATGTTAAAGCCTCTTAGAAAGGTTACATTTAACAGGGAAGAGTCATTTTGAAAATGATATTGATGGTATAATAACATACAGAAGCATCTGTCACAGTCTATTTGGTAATGGGAATTATTTCTGCATTTGTTAGCATGCTTTTTCACAGCTTACATATTTACTAACTCTTGATCAAATTTATTGGCTTTTGAAGTATGTATGAATTTCTGAAATATGTTATTTGACTACAGGAAAACATTACAATTTTGCACCACAGCTTTGTCATTATTAGTTGAAAGGAAAATAGTTTTCTTAACTTTATGCATACAGCGTTTGTTTTATCTGAAAATCTGGATGCAATTTCTACATGTGACTTACAGTGTTTAAGCCCCTCTCCCCAGTAAATAAACATTCTTGTTGGGCCATAAACCATGCCACCTCCTCATGCGAGTGAGTTCTCACACTGTGCTTTACTTGCCTTGACAAATGGACCAGGAAAGATTCGCCCATAAAACAGGGCTCCTGTGTAATGCTTAAGTCTGGGCTCAAGCCCAGGTGATAAGTTCATTTATGATGGAGAAAAAATGGTAGTATTTGACACAGAGACCTTCCACTTCACGTGTTTATATAGCGTGGTTTATTGGGCTTTGATACTTAATGCTGTATACTTTTGAATCTGCTCGTAGTTGTGATGTGGTGGATGGTTTTAGCGATATTGTAAGAAAATAGGACCGAAGTATTCAGTGAAGAGATGTTATCTGTCGTATTGCTCCGTGAAGAGATTATATAAACGATATCAGTGTCATTAAATTTCTTGTTTGAATTGGGACTGAACTGAAAACACTTATAGTTTGAATCGAATTTTTTTTAAATGTTCTTTTATGTATTTATTATTACTATTGTTGACTATTTCATCATTTTCATCTTTCCCAACTCTCAGATTTTATGGATTGAGAAGGATCAATAATTATGAGATATCTCTAAAGACATCCACAAAATATGTTCTTAATCAAAGATACATTTGCTTTTCTAACCTTTTAAAACACAGGCTTTTATGTCCCCCAATAATTTCAAATCAGTGTTATTGCCTTGAGAAAAGAATTCAACGAACATGGAATTATTTTTATTTTTCTGGTATGGTTTCAAACCCATAATATATGTCCTTTGGATTTGAATATTTATGTCATCTAAAATCAATGCACATGTCTTCAATAAGGAGCTGTTAATTGAAAACAGTTGTATGGGAATTATGTTCCATTTATGTGTGGACTGCGTCTTTCTTCATGGGTCTTTTTCCATGATGTGCCTGATGCTAACCATGTGGCGGTTATGAAACGGACATGACTAGCCCTTTAGAAGTTACAGTAACCACGCCACTCAAGGACCCGACAGGCGATCAGTGAGCCATTTGTGTCCCCAGTAGATACATATGTGTGTAGTTACGCTGTTTTTAATAACAATAAAAGAGGGGAAAAGGCACACCAACTTTCAGGAAAAAAATGACACTTTTATGCAGTTCTTAAAGCATAGTTCATTGTGATAATTATTCTCTTAAAAAAAATTAAAGTTTTGAGATAATAAATTTTACGAAGATTATTTCATCAATATAAATTAATATTCTTTATCATTATATGTATATTTTTATATTTTATTGTAATGAACAATTGTTGCAGTACAGTCAATATTCCTGGTGCCTGAATTTTACAATAATATTCTTAAATTGAGTTAAAGAAGTATGTTTAGTTTCCTAGGCAACTTGCACCTAGGAAACATCCAAGGTCTTACATCTGCCAGTGTGTAACGAACATTTCAGTATGAAATATATATTTCCCCTATTTTCTTTCTTGCTCTTCCCTTATATCACCATTCAAACCTCACAAACTTAAATAAATGTCCATGGTTGGATTTGAATATATTTTGGAAAATTCCACAGTTGTAGCTTATTATGAGTAATAAACTGCAACCGGACTGCTACCACCATCTTGCCCGGGTTCCTCTGTCTGGAGATGCTACTTTTTCCTGCAATCTGCATTAAAGATGAATGATCGTGAAATGATGATATAAATATAGAAGTATATATCCGCCTTTTGGCGTTCTCGTTTACGTGATATCTGCAGTAAAAATGCCAGCAAGCAGCACAGGAAGTGGTTCCTAATGTCATGGGTTAATACAACAGTAGTGTTTGTCTGCCCTTTGTAGTGTGCACTCTCGCAGACATGGCCTATCCCTTACCACACTGCTCACAACCTACCAGCACCACAACATGGAGGCAGGTGATGGCAGCTGATTTACAATTACATGCAAACAGGAATGATCGCTTCCACAAAACCTTCGACCTATCAGTTTGCCGGAATCTGTTCAGTGATGCTTGTCAGTTGTTCGAAAATCAAATGATGCAAATTGAGCCAGAAATGTTTTCTTGGTGAATATGGATCAAGTTCAGATCGATTGTCAAAATGCCTGTTATTACCATACAGAGAAAGTTAGGAACATTTAATGAAATAATGGATTTTTGTGAAGAATGAAAATAAAGAATATGGTTTTAATTAAAAGTTTTTCTTTTGAGTGTAGTATGCAGTATGCATTAATTTATGCCCCAATCAACCATGCCATGATCTAATTGAATTATTATTAGTGATCATCAACTCACTCACACACTCACTCACACACTCACTCACTCACTTTCAGAGATGTTGTTTTGAAAATTAATGAGACATTGATGTTGAAAATTTTAGTGTGAAAATTAATTGAAACAACTGAAATATATTTTTTAAATTTTTTGTTTGGTTATACCTTGTAAAGATGATATATGGACTAAGTGTTGGTGTATAATATACTTAGTTATAGTGTATAACAGTGTTATATCCAATGAAACATCATAAGGGAATCCTCTTGAACATAGTTCAGTCATAGTGCCCATCAACTTCAGCCAGTGTTGATGAGGGAAGGGGCTTGTCCCTCAAAATACAAGCACACACCTAAAAGAACTTAATGTAGTTAAAAATAAAATTCATGATGTCACAGTTTTTGCTTTTGCTCTCTATCTGTGTGTCTTTGTACCAAGACTCTGCTTCCCCGACGACTTGATACGAAGGCAACAGCTGCGAGTGGCTGAAAATGTGATAGAAAACCTTCCACCAGCAAGAATTAGCATGTCGTTCACAGATTGGCCACTATTGATGAGAGCTTTATGCAATCACTGAATCGTGAACAATCCACACTTTACATCGCACACAAGTCGCCAGCCCAAATATTGATCACTACATTATCATGCCATAAATTTGAGATTGACATTATTAATTTTTCAAAAAACTACCCAATACGGTTATGGTTACACAAGAGCTACATGTATTTTAGACAGGTGTGCCCCAGTGAGATGCTGGACGGTTATAGGGATGATTCACCACATCTTGTGTCGCATATCGATTGGATTATAACCTACAGAGTGTGATAACAGCAAATATTGGGCAATGCAGTTCATTGTGAAAGGTTTCACAAAACTAATGAGTTAGTGCACATTATTATTCTCAAGGTGTAAATTAGGTAGGGTTGGCTGAAAGATCTATAATCAGAAATATCCTTGATAAGAAGAATTATTGAAGATATCGATAATATTGTACATAAACTTTTGTGATAGTTCTAATTTACTCACACAATACACAGAGATGGCAACCTTTACGATTTTAGCGTAGTCACTACAAATTTTAGTCTCAAACTACGCCAATATGATTGCACTAGAAATTCTATGAAAATTGAAGAAAATTCATTAAAATTCAGATATATAAACAAAAACATATATTGTCTTCGATTAAATACATTTTTGGAGTTCACTTTCATTCATCAAATTTAATGACATATTTTCACTGGAATCATTGCAAGTAACAAATGTAATTTGAGTGATATTGCCTATCAGAAATCTGAAGCTGATTTCAGTACCTTTGCAATTTGGCCCACATATTGTATACCGGCGGAAAATTACGATCCTATCAGAATGATTTAACCACGTAACCCTTCCTTCCGTTTGATTATATGAAACCGGTGAAATTAAGGCTACTCTTGATTAGTGTCATATTATATTCCTCAGAATCAATCATGATGTTATGTATTTACTAATTTTATGGTTAAACTACTAATTTTGATCCTTGAAACTACTATTTGCAGCACTTTGGGGTTGGCATTTCTGAATACATAAAGAAAGGCCTTTATTCACGGGGTACTTCTGAAGTATGTTCAGGACGCTGTTTTGTGCATTAAAATGTCACCACTCACCAGTGATGTGAAATATATTCATTTCTTTCAGACAGTTTTGGCATTTTGCTCAAAGTTGCTTCTCGGATATTTATTGATTGTCAATGTGTATTTAGTTAATATTTATCAATCTCTGTGATCTATGTCTATTGCCAGTGCTAAAATTAGGGAGAACTTGAATTGAAAAGTGAAAGTGATGAGACAATTTATAACCAAGTATATTCAAACTCTGGATACTGAGAATCTATGAAATAGTTACACTCGTTCACAATGTTTAAATGTATATTTATATACAAACATTATCTTAACAATAACTGAGTGTAAATACCAATCTTAAAGTTCAAGAAACAGTTTGATAATACCAAAGCAATGTCAGTGTGATATTTATACAAACAGTCACACGTGTGCATATGTAGAAATAACCTCTTTAGAATAGGTTCCTTATCACATGTTTGGTAAGATTTTATACAGCTCTGAGTAAAGGAAAACCAAGTTCTATGGATAGTCAACTTCTTTATTGCAATGGGTGCAATGTTTCGGTGTAGGTACCAACACCGTTACCAAGCAAGTCAGGGATAGAAGTAAAAAAAATTCTAAGTGTTCCTTAGGGCACCAGACAAATATTTTAGGTGTGCCTTTCAGAAATTGAGTATGCCCACATGTTTTTATAATAAATGACAATGATGATGATCATTTGAAATATATTGTTAAGTAAAGGAATGGGTTTATGAGCATTCAGATATGTATGGTATCATTCAATTTGGTAAAAAATAATTGTTTTAGGGATTAAATGACTAAATGTGAGTTATGTCTCTTAAAGAATTAGGCGTGTCAAAAGGGCACGAGAACATTTTTTTTAGCCGTGCCATGACACACTAATATATGGGGTATTTCGAACCCTGCAAGTGATACATACAGTTGTAACATGGAGAATATATCCGTAGCTGCATAGTGTGTATATACAATTGACAAGGTTGATATACATTGGATTGCTAATTAGTGATTTGAGCAGAGTAGGTTGATGTACAGTGATAGTGAGTTTATACAATAGATGAGCTGATGTACACTGAGATGGTAATGTGAGATGGAGAGAGTAGGTTAAGTATATCCATAGAACTTGGTTTTCTTTCATCTATCCAACTTTTAAATGCCTCTCAAAGAAGCTCTGAGTAAACTGTGGTTTTAATGAACTCAAAGGGACAAATACTTTTGTTTGGTATAACAGTAGTTTGTTATCCACATTTCAACTAAAATATACAGCAAATGGCCTGGACAAACAGTAATGGTATATTGTATTGTATTTTCTGTCTTGGAGGAATTTCTGATTGGCTAACACAGAAGCTGTTTGACAATGACTGGTTTATAACGAGTAGCAGTGAACATATGCGAGGCTGTAGTAATCAACAGAGATGGAATGGTGTACAGTAGCTTATACAATGAGAAATATGAATACCGATATGTGAGGAATGAGTGCAGGGATGTTTGTCAAACACTTCCAGAGTTCATCCCTGAGTTTAATGTTGGGAGTGTTACACTGGGGATGGTCTCAGGTATGGCTTTTAACACCCAGAATTACTCATGACACGTGACACTTTTGAAAAAGTTACATTTCTGAAGTTGAAAAATGGGTTTATAACAAAATTATACACACCAGATAGGAAATGAATATTTATAGTAGAAATAAAAATATATTAAATTTCCTGTAGGAGCTTTGTTCCAGGGTCTTAAAATATTTACAATATTGGTATATTTGTGGATTCTTAGCAAGATACTCGTGAATGTCCGCGTTAGAATATTGGCCTTCAGTAACCCGTGCTTGTCATAAGAGGCGAACAACAGGATCTGGTGGTGAGGCTCGCTGACATGGTTGACACATGTCATCGGTTCCCAATTGCGCAGATTGATGCTCATGC
>VKKT01001459.1:113218-123403 GCA_008038995.1 Haliotis laevigata | reverse complement strand
AGGTAGCCATAGCGCTAAGGTTGTTTTGTACAACGGCACCCAGATCACAGTATTGAAGAGTGTTGTTGTTCTGCCAGGGCAACCTGTTGCTGCAGGACCACTCCCAAAGGGTTCATCTGTCTAATGGCCTCATCCTCAATGTTGAAGTCATCGGCGTCATCTCCATCGACCTGGCTGGCTATGTCAGTATCAGTCTGTGGAACAGGAACTGTAATTCACTCATTAAAAACAGGTTGGTCCTGACTATGAGTTCCTTGTTGGCTCTAGAACAACTGAATGTTTATCTTAGGTCACATGGTACATTTGATTTTCTTACAATCTTACTCTTTGCTAAAAGAGTTGAGATAACTAACCATAACACAAACTCACAACTAACTGGGAGGGCAATAAGGGTCTGGTAATCAGGGACACAATAGCACTATTTTAATAAAGGTACATATTTGGAAATTTGAGGTACCCTTGCATCTGAAATCTTCAATTTGGGACGTATTGTATATGAATATGCGTATAGTTAGAAAATAACGCATAGTTCTTATGACAAGACATATTCCTTAGAATATTGAAATGCAGACAGATTGATGATCTGATCTGACCACTTCAAATACTTAAAAAAAACAATTTGATGCCACATGTTATGACATAGAAGAGGAACAATTTTTATGGATGGACAACTTTTTTTTGCACTAGATGCAATGTTGCGGTGTAAAGCTGCGGTGTGAAGCAAGTGATTTTATGACACTGACAAAACATCGTTGACTGGCCTCTTGACTGTGTATAAGGAATGAAGTATAGTAGGGTGAATTCAATAACAGCATGATATGTGGAGGGATTAAGGGGGGATGACAAAAAACACTGCCTTTTGAAAATATAAGTTAGATCCTAATGACAAGCTCCCCACTATCTCCCACTTCGCAAACCCCTGAAGCTTTAACTTCAATAATAAGATGCCCTACAACACTCAAGCAACCCCTTTGAAACATCATGTTGTTTCTGTTGTGTAGTGGAGCCCTGTATGTTGAGGGGAACATGAGACTAGAGTCCTCAGAGCTGGGAGCAGGAATTACCTATAGTGGAGAGGGGCAGTCGGCCATTGACTTCATGTCCGACGCAGACTTTTATGAGATGCCACTTACGCTGTGTCTTCAGATGAAAAGACCAGAATTTAAATTCAGGTGAGTTTTTTGGTTTCTGTGACAACATAATTCAGTTATTCATGGTAATGATTTTGACTAAAGTTGTTAACAGGTGATAGATATGTTCATGTTGCTGATAATGAGTGAGTAAGCGAGTTTAATGTTGCCTGTAACAGGTCATCATCAGTATCTCAGCATGTCAATTTTAGTGTCACCTGAAGCAGGGATAGATTTTTTTTTTGTAAGTGTGCCTTAGGGCACAGACAAATATTTTTAGGGTGCCTTTCAGAAATCAAGTGTGGCCACGTGTTTTTTGAATAAATGACAACAATGATCATTTTGAATTTATTGTTACATAAAGAAATGGGTTTATGAGCATTTAGATATGTATGGCATTATTCAATTTGGAAAAAATTATTGTTTGAGGGATTAAATGATTAAACGTGAGTTATGTTTCCAATAAATTAGGCATGCCATAAGGACACCGTGCCATGGCACACTAATATATGGGGTATTTCAAACCCTGTGAAGTGATTTACACCTGAGACATTTATTGCTTTGTTGAACCCAGAATAACAGGTATGGTTCCGACAAACCTAGGATAAATATAAAGTGTAAATTAGACTTTTGAAATGCAAACCCAGAGGTCCTGGTCATTCTGATGGCACCTTCATCACTGTACCACCCATGCCAACTTTTGTGGTAGACATTTTAGGTATAACAGTAATGTAAAAATGGTAATTACATATCACATCATTCATATTGAGTGTCTGTGAATTCATGTCTACCAGGGAAACAGTGAGCAAGTACGAACATATCAAGGGTTTGAAGAAGTATAACATCCGCCTCAGCAAGACAAAGTCCATATCAGGAGAGTCCTTCTTCTTGAACAAAGCCAACTCAGAGGAGTGTAAACTAATGAAGAAGGAAGAAGCATAACAGGTGGGTGTCACTACATGTTGCTGTGTATCATCAGTGTGAGTGGGTATCGGTTTGTATTACTGAGTGTCTGTGTATGTCATTGTGTGTCACAGTGCATCATTGTGTGTCACAGTGCATCGTGATCGGTTACAGTGTGTCATTGTCAGTTACTGTGTATCAATGGGAGTCATCAGCATCATTGTGTGTCACAGTGCATCATTGTGTGTCACAGCGCATCATGATGAGTTACAGTGTGTCATTGTCTGTTACTGTGTATCAATGGGAGTCATCAGCATCATTGTGTGTCACAGTGCATCATTGTCACAGTGCATCATGATGGGTTACAGTGTGTCATTGTCAGTTACTGTGTATCAATGGGAGTCATCAGCATCATTGTGTGTCACAGTCCGTCGTGATGGGTTACAGTGTGTCATTTTTTTTTTCCTTTAAAAATTCATTGAATATTGGACATGGTATTGATGGAGCTGTTGAGTTTGGCATCTTCAGTGTGGAATGTATCAATTGCTGATCAGCATTTACACACGTGCCCATTGTGGTGTCCCTTTGGCCCAGTGGCTGTTTTAAATATACTCTGTTCATCCAGCAGTAAATGGTTACCCAGTAGGGTGAGAGAGTGATAGGACTGTTAAGCTTCCATCCCCTAACAGGAATCTTAAGTACATGTAGTATGCTTCCAGGGAGCTTAGACAGAAATTTGATGCATTGACTGGATAATAGTGTGGGTTTCGGAATTCTGTAGGGTGTGGATTTGGCGCATTATGAATATGCATAGTTTCATTACAGTAGCAGTAGTAGTAGTAGTAGTAGTAGTAATAGTAGTAGTAGTAGTAGTAGTAACAAGTAGGTAACATCACTTGTTGCGATGGCTAAGTGGGTTTGGCGGCTGACTTTGTGTGCTGACGATAAGGTGCCTGACTCTGAGGGTGTGGGTTTGAATCCTGGATGGGACTCAACCCAAAAAGTACTAGAATTTGTACTTTGCTAAGGAAGTGTAATTTTAAATATAACATATGTTACATCTGACCACTTTCTAAAATGGCATTGTGTAATCATCACTTGTCATGTTAGAGGAATGATTCCAGGCTCATGAACCAAATACTCTAATCATGCATGGTGAAGAAGTTAGTCCATTTACTAGAAATATGGATAGCTAGATTACAGGAAGACTTCACTTGCAGCAAATTTGATTGAAGTCTTTCAAGCACCAATACTAGTGTCAACTAGGTCACATTTTATAATGTATACCAGTCTAGTGATTACCAGAATTACAGAGACAGTGCCTCAGTTTCACACTGGTGTTTATTACATCAACACCTTGGCAGGAGCTAGGCAGCGGACCTCTGAGCACAATCCTTGTTTGACTTTAAGATCAGTCGTAACATTTATCAGACAAAGCCCTGAATCTGTAGGTATGAAAAACTGATATACATGATCTATGTTATCGCTCTTGCACTCTCTTCACATGCAAACAGTATAAATATATATTTATTTATAAATAGGAACAGCTCCTGACTGATAACATTTGAATATACAACCTCATTTTCCAACAATAATGTCTTTATGCTAATAGTAATATGTTGAAATCTTTGGAAAGAAATTCTGAATTAACTATGCAATGTGTACTCAAATGATAGAATATATTAATGCACAAACAAGTTTGATGTTGTGGTATGCATAAGATAAGATAAATATTGTGCATAAAAAAAAGATAAATCTTAAGGTGTATATATATAAAAAAAACATTTGGGTGTGTATGAAAAGATAATTTTTTGGGTGTGTATAAAAAGATAAATATTGTGGTGTACAAAAGTAAGAGAAATGATATGGTGTACATAAATAAGTAGGTCTGTGCAATATTGCCGGTATATACCAGTACAGTGTCTTGCTATACGATTATTGCGATATACGGTAGTTAAGATTTTACAATATATCAGGTCACCCAGACTTAGCTCCCTTTGAATTATCTGCCCTTGATTTCCATAGCAACAAAAAGTGCGCTAAAAGTGCAAAATATACTTTTATTTCTGTTGGTTTCATGTAACATTTTGCAAGTAGAAGTATTGTTATAAAAGGGCCAGATATTCTACCAAATGCTATTAAGTTTGGGGGGTTTGAATGGTTTCATATGTGACATTTTGGAGGAATTAAGTGGCCTCCAGTGGACCAATTTTGGGGGGACTTAATAGTAGAGCCTCCGGCTCTGAGTGACCATTTAACAATTCACATTATTTAGTTTGTTTCATAATTATGGGACATGTGTTATCAGGCCTAAGTCTTATCAATTTTGTAGGACTGTATAATAGCATTCTAGTCAAGGATCTTAGTTACTGGACTTACATGAGACTTTTAGCTAAAGTAGTTCACCTACATCATGTTTTTGTTTCATTTTGTAATAGTTCATGTTAACACATGTTGATGATGTAGTTGAACCTAAAAGATTCACCGACATACAGTAACAATAATTACATACTACATTGAAGCGCTTTCTGTTGAAGCAAACAACACTGACCATGAAAATCATGTTATACTATTACCTGTATCATTATGTTCACAAAACTTTGTTGCAACACTTAAACATTCCACATTAAGGCTGTATAGAACAATTACTTTATTTATCTGTAAATGATTGGCACACAACCATACACAATGGGGACTGGGAGCCTGAAAGTATGGTGTAACAGCAACTATTAAAGAATAGTTGTCGCACACAGAGAGCTATTATGAATTTATGATGTATACACATTGGCAGAAATCTTCTACTCAATATATCACAATATGGATTGCAATATCTCTTAATTTTTTTGCAAGAATATTGAGAATCGGGGCAATATCCACCCCTATAAATAAGTAGACTAAGGTTTGGCCTCTAAATACATATGATTTTGATAGTAACAATTAAACCCATTAAATTGAAAAGGAGCCCCAGTCAGATGGGAACCTGAGGAAAGCTAGACTTGCTTTATTTAAGGCTCTTGCATTGCAAGGAGGGCTAGGCTGTAGGGAAAATTATGTGCTTCGGGGGCTGTGAGACAAACTAGTGAATAGGGTGTGATGTTATGCATAAAGACAAAAATATTGTTGTTTACATGATACATGAGGCATCTTGTATGTCAACCACAAACACATCATGTGAGATCACATGCAAAAATAACATCTATGTTAGGTATATGTTTATCATGGTCTAACGCTTGCGAAGAATCCTTGTAAAATATTGCTGAGTATTCAACAAATATCAACAAGAGCTTACACTTCTTACTGGCTGGTTATCTATGAGTCATCTGAGGGGAGGGGCCTACCATGGTTTGACACTGTGTACCAGCTGTGGTGAATCCTTCATGGAAGATCCCCATGTGCTTCTGCACAAGGCATGACATGCTTGACAAAAGTGCCTCAGACCACAGGAATGTAGCTGCACTGTATTTTTCTTGACCCATTTATCTTTTGAGGCCAAAGAAAGGTACATGAGTCAGGAATATTATTTGCTTATTTTTCTTACATACACATTGTCCCGTACTTAAACACATATTTTCTAAGAAATGTTTTATTACACCTACATTCCTCTTTTCTATCATTGTTTTTATTGTAAAGTTGATTTAAGCATGTGTTTTTATGATCCAGATTAGAATTGGCTTTCAAAAGGTTTATTGTAGACATGTGGTGGACATTTTATGTATCAGTAATCTAAATGAGTCACTGCCCTATTTTGAATTGAGTTTGTCCTGGAGAATGCTTCACTTGCCTTTGCATGTATTTGTGCCTGTGCCAGTGATGGGGCAGGATCTGCTACTATTTTGTTGACTTCTTGTATCATCACTTTTTCATAGTGATTCATAAAAACATCCATATAGTAAGAATCATATAATGTACCTGGCTTTAGGAGAGATTCCAGACAAATTACTTTGTTTCTTATATTTCATTAGACATGCTGTTCTTTAGTACCATGTGTTATGCAAGATATACAGCATTTGATTTGAAACATTTATCGCTACACTCTTCAGTAAGGACAAGTTATGGCTATTAATTGTGTAATAGTAGACACATGCACAGAAACACATGTCTTCCATAGCAAATGGCTCTTGTCTCTTATCCACACCAAACACACTGAGGTTCTGTGGCTGTGTGGAGACCTGTGTAAGTGTTCTCTGTGGTTTTCTGGTAAACCTGGGAATAATATAGGCCAGCACAGTTGATAAGCACAGCTCATTTTTCATCTGAATCACATTCATTATCAGGATTCTACACTAAACCATTTGTTTATTTCTGGGACTAACAATCTGGTGGTCTTCCCCACACTGTCAATAGCTGGTGCTTCTCTCAGGTCAGGTGATGACCTCTACAGAATCTATTCATAGCAGCCAATCAGAAGCTTGTGCCAGCCTCATCATCATGAATAGGTGGGGCTTACTTTGTGGGAGGAGCTATGACTGACATATATTATTTGTTGGTGTGAGTGTATCTAATGCTGTTTTGCAATATGGTAGAGCCAGGTGCATTTATTTTTCTGCTGCATTCAATGCTGATCTATTGTGCCAGAGGTAAGATCGGATAACGTGGCCTCATGGTTTTATGAATCACTGATGTGTGGATGCGCAAGAAGACAGGAAGAACCAATCAAGCTGCAGCTTTTGGTGGATCAGTCTGTCATAATTTGTCATCTGTTATGTCATAAATGAGTCAGGAAAGCATCTGGATATGACTTGTAACCTGACCCAAAGTACAGCATGTTTCTCTAGCTTCTTCCACCATTGAGATATCTTGGTTGGGCAAAGTATTGTCATGAATGAGAACCATTTCCATTGTGATCAGGGCTATTAATGTTAAAGAACACCATTCCTTTCTCTGCTACTCAGAGTTTACTCTGTAAGTCAACACAGCGGTGTTGAAAAAAGTAAAACCAGTGCTTTAAATACCAGGGTCAATGACCGCTAAAACACCACATGCATTTTTTTGGTGTAATATCTTTCCCATGAGCAATATCTGGCTAGTCATTTTTCAAGGTAATCAATCACTTGACCTACCCATATATAAACAAAACTGATGCCTAGTAACATTAACATACCAATATAAACACTGAATATGTGAGATTTATTGACTGTGGCCATGTTTGACCCGTGGAGTTTAAAGTCGGGATGCAGTCATGCTCCATCCTCATCAGTGGCAAGGCTAGCATCAGCACCATGAGCACCATCAGCTTGCTGCCTCACAACAAAGGGTAGCTGTTGCACGTTCCACGACACACCGCGATGCAAGAGCATGTAATTGGAACAGTGTCAGCCTTCCTTCAAGGTCAACATCTGGTGAACATTTTAGGAGTTGTGTGGGTTTGTTTGTTAATTCAGACTGTCATCAGGCAGTTAGTGAGGACAAGTCCGGACCAATCTCTTGTATAATCTTATACATTCCTGTACACTAGCTCTGGGTTTCTAGTATGCAGATCAAGTCCTGGATTGTGACTATTTTGATATAGTACAGAGACTAGGTCTCAGTCTCTGACAACTTGATTGCAACTGTTGAGATATCATGCTGTATACTAGCTCTCAGTCTCTTGTTTGCAGAACATATTCCCGATTGCAACCATTGTGACAACTGGATTGCAACTGTTGTGATATGTTGTATACTAGCTCTCAGTCTCTTATGCAGAACATATTCTTGATTGTAACCATTGTGTCAACTGTATACTAGCTCTCAGTCTTTGGTATGCAGAACATATTTTCAGTTGCAACTTTTCTGATATTTGCCTGTAGACTACCACTCAGTCTCTGCCATGCAGAACATATTCTGGATTGCAACTGTCGTGATATTGTGCTGTACTAGCTCTCAGTCTCTGGTATGCAGGATATATCCTGGTTTGCAAATGTTATGAAGTTTTTCATCGGTCCATTCACCAGTAACAGCGTATCACTTACATATGTGGCTTGGATATTTGGCTGTGTGACAGATTATATTTGGAGACACATTCATGCTAGATACTGTCAGCCTGTTGATAATGTAGTAGGAAATAAACTAATTCTGATATTCAATTAAAATTAATGTCAATATTATTGATTTTTCTTGTGGGCAAAGTTAGTTTTGGTCTGTTAATTAAAAAGCATTTTGTATTCTACAAATTTAAGTGCATTGGAATGTACCAATGTTTCAAAAATGTACTTGCCATTTCTTTGAACATGCTGAGTATCTTTAGGTTTATGATAATGGTGGTTCTCTGATCACTTTTACAATTTACTATTTATGTGGGGTTCAGCTTGATGTACGATAATATGCTATACATGATACTATAATACCTTGCACAAGTGTAATTAATTCTTCATATTTGGTTAGAAGGAGTCCATGCGTCAATGAGTCTAGTCCAAAACAAACCAGAAGTAGTACTTTCAGTTGGCCCTGTGAGTATACTCTAGGTCTGTCCATCATATAAAGATGGTTCTTGAATCTGTATTTCCCAACTGGTTATGCGTAATAACTTCACAGCCCTTGCAAAGGCATGCCACCATCCAGGGTTACCAATTCAAGAAATGATTGTTGTATGATGCGTTGTACAAGTGATGCATGTGTGCACTCTGTAAAGGGTCATGTTGAAAATGGCCTAAGACTTGAGATCACTAGCACTTCCAAGATTGGGACCAGATGTCATGTTTTCAGCATGGCTGATCTAGTGTCCCCTGCCAGGCAGACCCGCAACATGGATCAAGTTTCCTGTCTTCCTGGGTTATAACAAGTTATAACGCACAGACTGATAGCAGGGCATATGCCAGTACCAAGGGCAGTTGGAATTCGCAACAAATCTGAATGAAAACATAGTCACGCCTTGATTACTTAAAGCTGTTGTGTGCTGATATATTTTTAACATTGACGATATATCAAACAGCTGTCTATGTGACTGACAGCAAGTTTAACACAAGTACAAATAACTTTCATGTTGAGGATTGTGTTTGTGCCAGAAACCGCGTGCTGCTTCTGTTAGAAGGATGATCTTTTCCTGCAAGATATGGTTGACTTTGAACTCTTTTATCTAAATATTAATGGTTGTTGATATGTAGGATTTTTGTTCAATGTTGCATCATTTCACAACAAAATGACTCAAGAACAAATCTGGTATTTGGTGTTAGTGGAGCCATTTAGTACCAAGAAATGTTTTAACCCTTCTTATCATTATATCCTGAAAAAACATTTGATATTATCTTATACTGACTTGTGCTGATGTCAAAATTGGTGAATATCATCATATAACAGATGAACATTCTTTGACACTGTTTGCTTGGTGAATGGAGTGACATAAGATAGCAATGTGTTACACAGTGATGTTTTTTTAGCAAATGTGTGTATATGGGCAATACTGATTAAAGTGAAGTGTTGATATGAACGTTATCAGCACTGTGACCCTTGGGGATATAGACAAGTAACTCCTTGTTATGTATCTGTACATGAGTAACACCCTCACACAAGTCAGCAGATGGCGTGGGAAGAATGGTTGGTATCACTGCCGAAAGGGAGGAAATTATACGGTAACAAAAATTAAATAAATATTTTGCTTTTGAATATTTCTAAGTCACCCATTAATCACCAAATAGTGTGTTATGCCACAGGTAGCAGATTATACCGCAGATGTATAATATCATGATAGTAGGGTATGTCACGAATAGTAGATATTGGATGCGCAAAGGTTATACCACATATCACATGTTATGCCACATATGCATATAGTAGCTTAGACCACATAGTAGGCTAGATCATCAGATAGTGGGTTGTACCACAAATAGTAGGTTGTACCACAGAGAGTAGGTTATACCATACATAGTAGTTACACCTTTATAGTATGTTATTTCACATAGTAGTGAGTGAGTGAGTTTAGTTTCAAGCCTCACTCAGCTATATTCCAGCTATATGGCGGCAGTCTGTAAATAATCAAGTCTTAACTAGACAATCCAGTGATCAACAGCATGATCATCAATCTGTGCAATTTGGAACCAATGACATGTCAACCAAGTCAGCAAGCCTGACCACCTCAAGAATGGGTTACTGAAGATCAATTCTAACGCGGACCTTCAGGGGTCTATTTCACATAGTAGGCTAGATCATCAGATAGTGGGTTGTTCCACAGAGACTAGGTCAT